>CM048044.1:1620907-1795907 GCA_026259375.1 Verasper variegatus | reverse complement strand
GTCATGTCTGAGCCGGCATTCATTTGAGTTCTCCTCGGATCTTATGCAGCACAGGAACAGTTGCAGTGTATTTGATTTGTCCTCTCTGGTAACAGAACATAGACATTTTTATGTATTAATGAAACTGTACTAATTCGTGTGTCCGTGTCTCTGCAGAGTAATGATGTGGAGGGCAGCGCCTGGAACTGGATGTACTACATCCCCCTCATAATCATCGGCTCCTTCTTCATGCTCAACCTGGTGCTGGGTGTTCTCTCAGGGTACGGTCCTCATCACATGTTCACATCACTAAAAGTCCTAATACTATTGTAGATACTCATTTATTCTACATTATTGCAAAATCTATATTTTGGGAAATGATTAAAATAAAAATGTAGAAAACTGACAATTGTCCCCACAGTGAATTTGCCAAAGAGAGAGAGCGGGTGGAGAACAGGAGCGAGTTCCTCAAGCTGAGGCGACAGCAGCAGATCGAGAGAGAGCTCAACGGATACCTGGAGTGGATCTGCAAAGCAGGTCGGTGCACGACGACACGCGGCTCGAGTCCCTGAGTCGACACACAAACCCCACACAGCGTGCTGACATATTGTTTTCTTTCATTCGTACAGAGGAGGTGATTCTGGCCGAGGACGACACCACAGGGAACTTTGATGGTATTGACCTTCTTCCAATTTTGTTGTGTGTATGTGTGATGCAGAGAAAAAGAGACGGTGCTAACTAGGATACTATAGCAACAGTCCCACGGCAACGGTGGAAACGTGGAAAAATGGCCAATCTCCTGTAAATCTCAATGCTAAAGAAAGTGAGAATCCGCCCCCTGGTCAGGAAATATCCCAAAATTGAATGGGTTCTTCCCTGACCCAAGTTTTCTGGTGATCCGTTTATTCATTTTTGTATAATCTAGTCGTGGTGTGTTTAGCGTTTTCGCGATCTCTCCCTTATATGTGTAATTGTGGGATCTTTGCAAGATGCAGCTGCAAGTGACAAGGTTTGGGCAAAAAACGATCTTCTACTCACGATAGGTACGAGGCGACGGCCAACCATCAAAACCAAAAACAACAAGACCGAGCTGCTGAACCCTGAGGAGGGGGAGGACAACATGGGAGACGCAGTTGGTAAGAAAAACCGCGGAGAGGACGGAGAAGCGCTTTCATTGTTGTGACCTGTGCAACAAACTGTCCCTCACACTCCGTAACGCCTCCCTCGCCGTTAGGTTTCGCCCGCTCCAGTATAAAGAGCAGTAAGGACGGGTCCAACTACAACAAGAAGGAGCGACGACTGCGATTCTTCATCCGCAAGATAGTGAAGACGCAGGCGTTCTATTGGACCGTCCTCTGCCTGGTGGGCCTCAACACCATGTGTGTGGCTGCGGTGCACTACAACCAGCCTGAGCTGCTGTCTGACTTCCTGTGTGAGTGAGCGCACACACACACACACACACACACACACACACACACACACACACACACACACACACACTCACACACACATCGGGAGATAGATGTTTTTTTAGCTTAGTTCATATCCCAACTGCTAACATGGCGGAGGTTTGATTTATCAGCTGTACTGCTGTCAATCACCAGGGGGCGATTGGGACACTTGAGCTGTCATAAGTCATAAGTCCAATAAAATGGTTGCTGACGTGCTTTGGCCTCACTTTGCATTTTCATTCTCAATGTGACTCAAGACACAGACGTGCTGCTGTTGACATGAGCAGACACACACACACACACACACACACACACACACACACACACACACAGAGTCAGCTCATTGTCCCTGGCCAGTGTCCAGTGTCATTAGCATATGAAGCTGTAGCTGCTGATGGAGTCCATTCATCACCACGCTGTCATACACTGCTGGGCTCGCACCACTATCAACTTCCACTCCTCTGACTCCCTTGTTTCCCTTCTTCTCTTTTGTTTTTCATCCCCTTCTCCCTCACTTTCTGTCCTAATCTGCTTATTTCTACTTCGGCCCTCTCTCTCTCTCTCTCTCTCCCTCTCTCCCTCTCTCTCTCTCTCTCTCTCTCTCTCTCTCTCCCTCTCTCTCTCTCTCTCTTCCTTCCTCTCTCCACACTCCTTTATCTTTCACTCCCACCGTCATCTTTCACCTGAAATCTCAACCCTTGCCTTCCATTCTCCCTCCCTACCTCCCTCCTTTCCTTTCCTCCCTCCTTCCTTTCCTCGCTCTCTACTTGTCCTTTCCTCCCTCCAGTCTATGCAGAGTTTATCTTCCTCGGCCTGTTCATGTCTGAGATGCTGATCAAGATGTATGGTCTGGGCATCCAGCCCTACTTCCACTCCTCATTCAACTGCTTCGACTGTGTGGTGAGTGCACACACACACACACACACACACACACACACACACACACATTCAGCTCGTAAGTATCCGGACTTGATGACAAATTCGCACTCAACAAATTTGAGTAATAGATTTTTCTTCCGTTGCCCTGCGACAATGACGCAGAACCGATTCAGCGTCATGTTTGTTGTGGCTAAAAGTGCAGGAGCTGTGTTTTCATTTGTCAGGCTGACATTGTTACTGACAGCTCACTTCATATTGCACTGGGATACAGCGCCTGATAAAGTGGCTCCACGTCTGACTGCGTTCAGGCAGCAGGTCGGGTCAAACACTCCGAATGCAGCAGTGTTGAGGTCTGCAGCTGAATTTTTTTAATTTGGATCAAAGTGTGAACGTGTCTTCCGCCATTTATATGACAGACAACATATTTGGATATATATATATATATATATATAAATAAGCTGTCTGAGTATTTCCATGTAGAAAAGGCCATTTTAGGCCATTTTCAGCCGTAAGGGGATTGTTTTCTGCAAATCTTCTTCATGTTTTCGATTTAAGGTGTAAAAACGTTTTTAAAGACCAAATTGGTGCATTTTAAATATTAGGTAAATATCTTGTTCCACATATCTGTGATGTTGTGCACCACAAGAAGCTTAACAACAACGTTTTCCGTGTCTGTCTGTGTGTGTGTGTGTGTGTGTGTGTGTGTGTGTGTGTGTGTGTGTGTGTGTGTTTGTGTGTGTGTGTGTGTCTGCAGGTAATTGTGGGCAGCATCTTTGAGGTGGTGTGGGCCACCATCAAACCAGGCACGTCTTTTGGGATCAGCGTGCTACGAGCTCTGCGACTGCTCCGCATCTTTAAAGTCACCAAGTAAAGTCTCGCTCTTCCATTTCCCACTTTCTGTCTTTCCTGCTTGTTTCCTCTGCCTCACTAACCTTCATCCTCCTCTTCCTCAGGTACTGGGCTCCTCTTCGAAACCTGGTGGTGTCACTGCTGAACTCCATGAAGTCCATCGTCAGTTTGCTCTTCCTCCTCTTCCTCTTCATCGTGGTCTTTGCCTTGTTGGGGATGCAGCTGTTTGGAGGACAGTCAGTATCAACACCAGCCGAAAAACAAACTCATTTCCTTTGTATTTAATATCAAGTGTCCACCTTTTTTACATGCGTATATATAACTGTGAACGTATTTCACTTTTTCTTCAGATTCAACTTTGAAATTGGAACTCCGCCAACCAACTTTGACACTTTTGCTGCTGCGATCATGACGGTGTTTCAGGTGAGAGTAAAGAGGTTTTCAGACGTTCTTTACAAACAGAAAACTTATATTCTTATTCATTTAATCCTAAACCTCAGATTTTAATTGTATCATCTACCTACCAATTCCACAAACATCTGTGGAACTCAAACATCATTCTGAAGTAGCTGCAAAGCATCGACGAAAAGCAAATTTGAATAACCGGCATAAAGTAAAATCCCCATAACTCTAAGTGTTAAAATGAACCTTAACTTAATCCCTGATGTTTTCTCTTCCTCTCTCTGCAGATTCTGACAGGAGAGGACTGGAACATGGTGATGTACGATGGCATCAAGTCGCAGGGAGGAGTGAATGACAAAGGGATGGTTTTCTCCATCTTCTTCATCGTCCTCACGCTATTTGGCAACTGTATCCTTCCTCCCACTTTTTTTAATAATATTTGTAGTATTGGTGAGACTTCTCCTGTCCCATCTGTATCTCTCCATTTATTTCTTCTCCCCATGTTTCTCCTCCAGATTCCTCTCTGTCATTTCTCCTTAACTTCCTCCACCACAGACACGCTGCTCAATGTGTTCTTGGCCATCGCTGTTGACAATCTGGCCAACGCACAGGAGCTCACAAAGGTACTGGACATAATGTTTAAGATAAATAAGTGAAATACCAAAATACTTTGACCTATGGAAGGAGATCTAGTACTTTTAGACAGATTACAGCTGGAAACAGCAGACGTGACATCACCTGGTGGAATCATGTGCCAGTAAATTGAACTTCAAACCAAGATGATGTGAATGAGACGATTCTCTTCTCCTCCAATAGGATGAGGAGGAACAAGAGGAGGCAGCCAATCAGAAGACAGCAATGCAGAAGGCCAAAGAGGTGGCGGAAGTCAGCCCACTGTCGGCCGCCAACCTGTCTATTGCTGCGTGAGTGCACACACACACACACACATATATGGCCAACATGCATACGCTCAGGGAAAACATCCATCTAAATAATAAAATAATAATAAAATATAAATAAACTGAGACCCTGTCCACACTAATACGGATAACTTGAATAATTCCTTGAGCTCATCCTCATGCAAACTGTTTTTTAAGTCTCAGATATTTTTACAAAAGCCTTCCGATAAATGTTACATTACTGCGTCACATTACCCACATTCACAGGGAAATGCATCGGTATGGATGTAACCTAAAACAACCTTCAGCCCTTTTGACGGGTCCTCGCTCCCAGGGTCTAAAAGTGGTCCTCACAAAGATGGTAATTCCACTGTACACACACCCACACTTGTAGACAATAAAAATCCCTCTGACTCTTTTTTGTAAAATTGCACTCGCACACAAAACACTGTCTCTCTCTCAGATCTGTCATGAGTGGCAGGCGTTCGTGTGCACGTGACGCACGCACACGAGCACACGCCCGCCGCACTCTGCCCGTTGTCGTCCTCCAAAACACGACTAAGCGATTGTTCTGGGAGTGAAAGGAACCGATTCAGGGCTTTGTGAAGTGAAGAAGAGCGAGAGGCGGACGCTCTGTAAAACCTGCTCCTGGCAGCAGAAACGCTGACAATAGGACACATCAAAATGATGCTCGGAAAGAGAAAGGAAACCTGCTGCTCCTTTAGAAGTCACCGGACTCGAGCTGAGCCTTTGACGGCTCGATTAGAAGCTGCTGGGTTTATGCTGCAGCCGTGCTTGTCATGCACACACTAACCTGTCAATCATTTACTGTATAACTTCTATAGGTTAGAATCTAAATCACGAGCAAGGGTTAAAAAGTTTCACTTGTTTTGAACAGAACGAAGAAAGAGCAGCAGCACTTAGTGTTTCAGTCACTTACAGGTTTATCATTTTAATGCGGAGGTCAACCAGGATGAGATCACAGGTCACAGGTGTAGTACCACAGTTGGACACTGGTGCACATTTGCATTTGCTTTTTCTCTCACCCTCCTCATCACCTCTTGATCTCCCCTCCCACCTGCCTCTCCAACAGTAAGGAGCAGCAGAAGAACTGCATCAAGGGTAACAAGTCTGTGTGGGAGCAGAGAACAAGTGAGATCCGCCGGCAGAATCTGATGACGAGTCGCGAGGCGCTCTACAACGAGCTGGAGCAGGAGGACTGGAAGGTGGGAGGCGAGGGAGAGGAGGTGAGGAAATCCCCCAAACAAGTATCTACACATATATATATATATATATATATATATATATATATATATATATATATATATATCTTTAGTATCATTTCACACTGGTCTTAAACGACAATTCGGTGCTGGACCTTCATCAGGCTCAACCTCAAGAACTTTTGATTTCCCTGTCAGATTTATTTAATGCTGCGTTCAGTTCTTGAATCATTTTGTTTCGGCCTTTTTTTTCCAAATGTAGAGATCTCAAAACCAGGACACACAAATTAAATGTTTACGTATGGCTGCTATCACTGAATAAGAAAATGCATCTCATGTACTTTTGATGATCTAATCCTTTCTAATCCTAACTGTAGCAGCACCCACTGACCCCCCCCACTCAGGTGTCCTACCCACGGAAAGCACGTGGTGACATGAAGACCCACTTAGACCGGCCGCTGGTGGTCAACCCACAGGACAACCGCAACAACAACACCAACAAGACCCAACCTGGTGAGCTGCCTCTGGAGCAGGAGTACCGGCACCAGGACATCGACCACAACCGCCGAGCCGCCCACAACCACCACCACCACCGCCATCACCACCAGAAAGCTAATGGGCCAGACAGTGGGGACGCCGGGCAGCCGACAGAGACCCGCATGGAGCACGGGTTCAGCTGCACGTCTCTGGGGAACGTGGAGGGCGGTGTGACGGGCCAGCAGGGGGAGGAGAGGCATAGCCACAGGAGCCACCGGGGCCACCGGCACAGGAACAGGGAAGGCAGGGAGGCTCGCAGCATATCTCCCCACCGTAGCGAGGCGGGAGAGGGGCACCATGAGCACAAGAGGTCCAGGCAACACCGCAGGGCAGCCAGGGAGGGGGAGGAGGGCAGAAGACACAGATCCAGGGGGACGGAGGTAGAGGGGGAGAAAGTTGAGGAAGGCGAGGGACGTAAGACAAGACGGCATCGCCACGGCAACCAGGAGAGGAGCAGAGGACATCGCACCAGAAAGTGAGTGAATGGAGCATGAACAGTTGAATTTGTGTTTGTCTGTTGCCTTTACGTACAAAAAGAGATGCGCCCCTAGTGTTCAATGCACGGAAATGCATGAATAACAAAGATCCACCTTCCATCACCTAATCCTCCCCGTTTCATCTCTTGTCTACTTCTTCTGTCAGGGAGCACCACAGCACCGGTCCCAGTCTCTCCACCACTCGACCCATACAGCAGTACAACGAGGACCTGGACAACATCCGCAACAACAGCAAGCTGGCGAGCGCCCACGAGCATCCTTACGCCCTCCCGCCAGATCACCCCGACCACCCTGACCACGTCAACAACCTGCTGAACTGCTGCGACGCTGACACCCACACCCTGCTCCACAGCATGGACAGCCTGATCCTGACCAGCATGGCCAAACCGGATTACACATCCATAGACATGCCCCCTGTGTACCCCTACCCCTCCACCAATGCCATCCTGCAAGGTGAGCATCCATCTTAACAGAAAGTCTTAACGTCATAAATCTGTTGACACTGAAAAACAAGCGTCTCTAGACCTGCCTTACTTGAGTCAGAGGCGTGGTTTTGTGAAACTAAAGCCATTTTCTGACATAAACTCCAGAAAAAGTCTGGTCAAATGGCTCCAGACATTTTTCCAGACATTTCCTGAGATATTTATATTCTTTTCTAAACGTCTGTGAGTTTTCCAGATATTCTCCTGCTGTATTCTCACCTGGGTTCAGTCATCCTCCAGAGTTTTTGCTTTGGGGCTTGCAGGTAAACTCAGGAGAATGTGAGAAGTAACTGACTCTCACATTTGTTTTGGAAAACTTCAGGAAATTTCAGTCCATATTCGAGGGCAGCTTAAGAATCTGAATCCAGGGAGAGTTTGGTGATTTATATTCAGGATTGAGGGGTTTTGGTCATGAAGCACAACAAATAGAATATTAAACAAATGGTGACTGATACAAACCCACCGTCATTCAGTTCTGCTCTTGGAGCGATGCTGTCGGAAGCTTCGTGATTCACGTGTTTACTGTTTTGCTCTGGTGAAGCTGACCTCCTTCTGTCTGTCTTTCTGTCCATCCCGCCTCCTCTTTGCTCTCTCTCTCTGTTCCGCTCAGTGAACAAGAACGCCAACACCGACCAGAAGAAGAGCGAGGAGAAGAAGGAGGAGGAGGACGAGGAAGGAGACGGCGACGGCCCCAAACCCATGCCTCCCTACAGCTCCTGCTTCATCATGTCCAACACCAACCCGTGAGTACTGACGTGTGTTAAGTGAATATGAGAATCAGTCTTGTGCATCAACACGTGCACGCGTCTTTGTTTGCACCACAGGTTTCGCAAGTGCTGTCACTACATCCTGACTCTGAAGTATTTTGAGTTCAGCATCTTGTCAGTCATCGCTATGAGCAGCATCGCCCTCGCTGCAGAGGACCCAGTGTGGCCCGACTCACCTCGAAACAATGTGAGACATCAGTGTGTGTGTGTGTGTGTGTGTGTGTGTGTGTTTGTTCATATGCTCATAGAAATGTTGACAAAGGTTCAAATCAAATATACGTTATCGTCTCCATGGGGAAACCTTTTGGGGGCCAAAGTGCTGCAGCAGCTGCAGAACAGTACATTGTGCGACAAACAACAAAAAACACAAGGACATATCGTTTAAGACCCAGAATAATAATGCAGAATAAAAGTGAGTTGAATATTGCCCCTAAAAACACTTAAAAGGAGAAAACACTAAAAGGATATAACGCAAAAAAGATGAAAAACAAACACTGGCGGAGGTTGTGGATTAAGTTTTATTATATAACCCCACCAGTCGAACATATTTCTAATATTACAGTTTTCTAAGAGAACGTGGTTTTCCCAGTGTTTTGAAAGTAGCACCACAGACCTCTTACACTTCATCATGGATCCTGTCTGACAGCTGTTGTGGATCAGGCTCTGAGTTAAGGCCCAGAGTCGGTGAAACTACAGCACAACAGGCTCTGCAGCAGCGAAGCAAAGGTCGTCCCTGCTCATGCTGAGAAACACTGTGTCAGGACGGTCAGCGATCAAAACTCTGACATTCAGGAACCTCTTGAGGACTCATCTCTTCCGAGAGCACCTTGGATTTAACCGATTTAGCAGCTGGTGCTTCAATGTCTCCGACTGTACCGGAGCTTAACGGTTGTGCCTCAGTTATAAGTCGCTGTGGAAACTAGAAGGGCCCTCACCACAGCGCATACCCCTGCAGCGGCTGATTGGCCACTTGATCACCATATTGCATATTGAGATCAGATTTGTCCAGATCATTGAATCTGCACCAAAGTGCACCTGTTCATCGGTAACAGCACTTCACACATGGAGATCTCTGCAGTATTTATTGAGAAGTAAAAAAATTAAATATATGAACTATCACATCCTTTTACCAATTTCCAGAAAATGGGTTTGGTAGTTTTTGCTTAATCCTGCTCTCAGACAAAAGTAACTTTGATCAGTTCGTCCCTGATCCACAGGAAGAAAAAACCTAAACGCACAGAGAATTCAATTAAACTCCAGAGTGGGATCTCCGTCAGGTTCTTCCCTGATCCTCACGTCACTACGTGTCACGGAAATCCGTCAAGTAGCTTTTGCGTAATCCTGCAAACAACAACAAAAAACAACATTGTGTATTAAAATGTATTTAATGACTTGAAAATGTTTATTATCAGACTGAAAGTAGCTCTGAGGTTGAAGCTGTGGAAGATACTGAGAAGAAAGGGAAATGAGGATTTTCTGACTTGAATGTTTTTTGAATAAATGTTGATAAATGAAGGAAATTGCTTGTTGTGACAAATGAATACGATAAAAATGGGATTTTTAAAAATAGAAAAAGCAAAGCGGATTAGGATGTTTAGGATTAGTGTGCTTTTTGTCCGTCTCCCTGTTTCTCGCCGATTCTCCGCTGTGATAATTATATCTCACTGTGTTGTGTTGCTCTGCAGGTGCTGCGTTATTTTGACTACGTTTTCACAGGCGTCTTCACGTTCGAAATGTTGATCAAGGTAACAAAGTATCACTCAGTGTGTGTTTCTGTGTGTATTTGTGCTGTGTCTGTGCACTGATGTGTGTGTGTAGTTGTACTGAGCCTGCTCCCTGTTTTCCAGATGGTGGTGCTCGGCCTGTTTCTCCACCAGGGCTCCTACTTCCGCGACTTGTGGAACATTCTGGACTTTATAGTGGTTAGTGGTGCTCTGGTGGCCTTCGCCTTCACGTAAGTGCCCCTCCCTCCCTCCCTCCCTCCCTCCCCCCTGACCCTCCACCCTCCTCTTCATCATCTCCACCACACACACACACACACACACACACACACACACACACACACACACACATTTCTCCATCCACAGAAAGACCCTCGTCACCCAGCCTCGTGCGTCCGATACAACAGGCAACGCTGATGTTTCTCCTCTAACTTCAGAAATCATCACTTCTTCATTAATCTGTTTTTTTTTTTTTTTACTTCCTCTACTTCCTCTCTCTCTGCTCCAGTCTCGCCTCGTTCTCTTCCTCCTTTACTATTATTATCTCCAGGGTTTGACATCTTCTCTTCACATCTCTCCTTCCTGCCTTCATGTCTTTCCTCCATCTTCATCCCTTCTCTTCCTCATCGGTCATGATCGCGTGGCATTGTATCAGCAGGTCTTTCTCCACATTTCATCGCCACGTCATCCGGACAAACCACCCGAGATCTTTCAAATCCAGTCCTACATTGTCCTCACCTCTAAGATCCGCCCCGTCTCTGAGCTACACCCTAAAAAAGTGAGAAGGGCTCCTCTGCGCATTTTGACTCCCTCTGAAAAACTACACACGCACACGTCTAACTGATTGGAAAGCATTTCTTCAGCGAGGACCCTTGAAACAAGTTTTTAGAGTGTAGTTGCAGCGTTACTCCCACCTTCACCCTCCACAAACCTCAAACCACCTTAACAACCATCCCAGACGTGATTCCCATTTACTGTCTGTTCTAATAAAAGCACCTCTTGCTCCTTTTCTACATTTTCTCCTCCCGATCTTCCTTGCTCCTGTTCCCTTGTGTCAATCCATGCCGCTCTGATATTTCCACCAACCAGGCCGTGAGTCATCCCTTCCTGTTTTCTTGCATCTAAAGCCCCCGACTCTGATTCCCCAAACCTTTGCTCATCAACACACACCCCACTCCCAGGTCCTTTACAGCTCTGGTCCCTGCTGATGCCTTCACGTCCTCCTCCTCCTCTCTCATCATTATTACATTTGTACATCAGATTTCCCTCTACAACCTTCTGGATCCTAACATACAGCAGATAGAGTAAAACAACAAGGGAAGAAGGAGCCACCCTCGTTTCTTTCAGTCAACTTGGGTCCATAATTGAGACCGATTTTGAAATCTGGTTCAACTTTGCTCTCTATAATTTTAGACTTCAGTGCTTTTCTGAAAGTAGCTTCATCGATATCAGTTCTCTAAATTTTTTTTTTATCAATTGCAAAGTTAAACAAAGCGGTAAAATAAATTTGTGAATCGGCTCATTTGCCACGATCCTCACTGAAATTGAATGAATTCTCTCTGGGCTCATGTCCCGTCCTTCCACCAGGTTTCATGGAAATCCATTGAGCAGCTCTTAAGTCTGCTGACAATCACACAAACAAACTAATGGACACATGACGTCTTTGGCCCAAGTGCTGTAATTAGCCCGAAACACAAAGTACTGCTGAGGGTGAGGAGAATCATTTTTTGGGGGATTAGTTTTTGGTCATCAACCAAAGTATCAAACAAATTGACCTGCTGGTGATACATGTATAATATATATTAAGGGTTCACTACAGTTAATACAGTTTATTCCTTGGGGACCATGAATATCTGTATCGGGACCAATCTGGAAGAGTCGTAGGAAACTGCTCAAGATTTCTTTGTCAGTCCCTGAACAGCTTTTGAGGTATTGAGACAATCTTTTAACCCCTTTTGGACAATTTAGACGTTTCTGAACGTTCTTGCTGTATGTTGGGAAAGTTTCAGCCCCTCCACCCCTCCAAAACTCCACCACTTCCACCCCCCCTCTCCAACAGCCATTCAAGCAAAACCACACCCTCCTGTGCAAAAAACCATGGTCCTGCCCTCCTCATCCTCCCCCGTCCTCCGGGCCCGAGGTCCCCGGACAGTCGGTCCGTGGGGGTGAGGGCGCCCCAGACACCTTTAACCCTTTAAGTGCCCAGGCTATCCGTCCGCCACAGGAAGGAGCACCCCCACCCATGCCTCTCTTTTTACTCACACACAAGAAATACAAACACACACACTCATCCGCCGATCTGGCCAAGCTAAAGGTATTTAACTCTCCTTCCTCTGCACGACCCGGGGAAAGCAGAATGAGCGCGGGAGGGAAGGAGGGAGGCATGCTGGGTGAGGGTGTGGTGGGTGGAATGATTTGTGATACAGGTAGTCAACAGGTAAATACATATGGATTAAATATGTATGATTACTATGATATATGCACCTAAGTAGGACTGAGTGAGGGAGAAACAAACGAGACGCTTGTGTGCATCTTCCTCAGCTCAGTGGATGATCACTGCATGTTTGTGGCTGCATGAAGCTGAGCACAACCTGTGATGCAGTAGACAGCATCACTCAGAGCTGTGTTTGCGATGTTCAGAGAAACAGACAATGAATGTGCTCAGACAGGATCCACAGTGGAGCCTCTCACGCCCCCCCCCCCCACACTGATGCGGTTATTTTGACCAACTATTCCCTCTGTGTTTCAAGTTTTGCTAAAACCGAGATTTCCAACGTGCAGATTTTAACGAGAATGCACCAGAAACAACAATGGTCGAGGATACGCTGGTGTCTCTACGTTGAGTTAGCACTGCTCGGGCGAATTACTAGTTTGCAGCTAAATTTAGCCTCATTGCACCAAACGGATTCTCTAGGTGAATCTGCAGAATCTGTAGCGAGCTTCTGATTTCCGTTTCCACATTGACCAATCACGGGTAAACAGTCCGTGTGGAAAGCAAAAGAGGTGCAATGACTAAAATGCATCAACTATCGGTTCTTTCATTTGTCTGTATTCATATGCAGACGGCTGCTAACATAGAGATTAGCCAAAAAGTCGTCTGCACCTAAATCTCTCGTGTTGTGTGTGAAGAAACGTGAGATGTGTGTTATCGTCAGACTGTGAACAGCGAATAGATATTGGTTGTTGTCCCCAGATGCTGATTCCTCATCAGAAACGATAGCTGATGGCCTCCAAGATTACTGAACCACCTTCAAATGCGTCCTCCTCGCCCAATATTACTCAGACCACAGCGTTCTTCTTTGGTATTTGACGGATCGTTGATGGAGAGATATTTGGTTTAACAGAGAGGAAAATATTCATCCCCAAAAAAATATCCGCAGTAGTGTGGACAAGGCATTGGACCCTGTTTAGACCTGATAATTACATGAGTGATTCAATGAAGTGGACACACACCTAAAAGCCTTAAGATCTGATGATGTTCAGAGGTCACAGGTTCACAGAAGGATCAATAATGACAGAATCCAAACACGAGAGGGAATTTCACTTTGTTGGAACATTTTAAGAATCAGAAATACTTTCTGATTCTTAAACTGTGAAGTGAAACATCACGTTATCAGAAGATAGAAAAGCGGCTTATCGAGAAGTTATTAAATTCTATTGTGCCATGTGGTTGATAAGTTTATTACAGGAAGTTGAGAAT
The DNA here is from genome assembly GCA_026259375.1 of Verasper variegatus. Lineage (NCBI taxonomy): Eukaryota > Metazoa > Chordata > Actinopteri > Pleuronectiformes > Pleuronectidae > Verasper > Verasper variegatus. The sequence continues at coordinate 1,782,521 of CM048044.1, read as the reverse complement.
CACTCCACCGCTGCACCCCCCTCAGCATGACCCCCCCGCCGACAAAGGGGTGCCTCCTCCCCTCTACCGCTGACCTCCCCTTCCTCTTCTTGCCATCTTTAAGGTTCTCCCCTCGCTTCCCACTTTTTTATTCGTCCCTGTTTCAAGGCGATGCCCCCTTCGCCTCCTTCTCTCCACCCTTCCTCCCTCGACCACCATCTCTCCTCCTCTCTGCCTCCTCACTCCCACCATCCGCTCCAGGGCTGAGATGTAGAACGTTTTTTGCTTAAAGGGGCTTCACATCGTCATACCTATGAAATCTCTCTCTGACGCATGACTTTGTTTAAAAGCAGGTGCGTGACGGAACCATTGTACAGAGGATTTTTTAGCATGGTCAGAGTGCAATGGCTTCATACTCTTCTGGGTTTTAAACACAACAGTTGCGCTTCTGGCTCCCATCATCCTCCAAGTAAACGCTGAATGACCCATGGTTGTGACTGGGAGCTGCATGCAGTCGCAGTCCTCTGTGAGAATGCCTTGTCTTCCTGTTGGCGGTGTGTGTGTATGGGACAATACACACAAGTCCTGGTTTCTTGAGGCTCCGCCTATGTGCTCTGTGACATGTCAAGAAAACCTGGAACCGGCCACTTGTTTAGATTTAGTGCCGCTCTCCTCCCCCTGCGCAGATGTGCATGCAAAAGAGCTTTGATAAAACCCCACCAGATGATTGCAGATCTAATGAGGGCAGATTGTGCTGTACGCTGCTCTAATTGATCATTATGGTGCGATAAGATAAGAATCGGTGTAGATGGATGCAGCAATCGAGTTTCCTCCTCCGGCCATGAAGGTAATTCTTCATAGAGCTGGTGGCTCGGCAGAAGAAGCCAGGAGACGAGGAAGGTTTGCATCCACACTCTGAGCCAGCGGCTGCTCTTATTGTTCTGTAGATCTCCAGAAGTTGCCTGAGAATATAATGTGTGGACGTCTCTTGAGTGGAGATAAGTGTTTAAGTCTTAATGGAGAATAGACGATGTTTGCATTTAGACTTGTTTCCAGACGATGTCCACATTCATTCATCACTTAATTTCTCAAAAGTGTGTCTATAATCTGTAAATCAGACACATAAATGTTAAAAATCCAGTCACCAAATGTATAAAACTATAACTACATCTGGTTGTGTGTCAGTTTTAGGGCCATAAGGATTATTATAATACACATTTCTTTCTCTTGACGTTGCCCTGACACTCCGTCATATTCTAATTAAAGCATCCAATCAGAATCCCAGACGACGAGTTGCTAAATCTAGTGTATAAATTCTACAAGTGTGTGGACGACAGATTCCATTTGAGATTTGAAAGAATGTTGCCGTAGCAAAGGAATAAATGTGCAGTTTATTACAACACAGAGGCTTCACAGAATCTGCCAACGTATCTACAGGAGACGGGTGTGTAAACATCCCATAGGGTTGTTATGGAAACAAGGGATGGGTCAAGGGGGGTGTGGAGTAAGATGATGAGCGTAGTGTTGTGGGGGGGTGGGGGGGTTACTGAGCAGCTATGTCCATCTTGCTGTCCTTCCTTCTTTGTCTGTCTCTCATGTGGATGTATTTTTTCCTGTTTCTACCAAACCCCCTCTCTCTTGTCCTGTGTCTGTTTGTCGCTCTCTCTCTCTATCAATGTGTGTCTGTGTCTCCTTCCCTACCTTCCTCCTCTTCCTCCTCTTCCTCCTCGTCCTGCTCTTCCTCTGTCTCTGTCTCTCTTCCTGTCGCTGTCACTGACTCTCGCTGTCCCCACCTTCGTTGAAACTCGACAGGACCAGCACCCGGTAAAGTGTCATCCTCCTCTTCCTCCTCCTCCTCCTTCTCCTCCTCCTCCTCCTCCGCTCTGTCCCCTGCTCTTCATCACCGGATCAAATTGGCTTCTCTCTCTTTCTTTCTTTGTTCTTCTGATCGTTCGTACTCATTGGCGCCGTAGCGTTTATACCACATAGGAAACCATCCACATGCCTCACGTTCAGTCCTGCAGGTGCTGAGAGTCTGAAATTAAAAACACTGTACTTCTTTTAATTCACCGTCCACTCAAGGATCTTTTCAGGCGAAGGGACAGTTCGACAACACGTCGCGCTCTCACACGTTAAACTCCAGATTCAGAGATGCTGTTGTCGTTAAGCTGGTGTGCGTGCGTGCATGTGTGTGTAGTAGGAATGCCGTTAATTCCGAACACCTATGGCCTCGCTGGGCTTTACTCTAATACTCTCAAGCTGCTCTGATAGAGAGAACTCAGTCCTACTCAACTTCAGAGGAGGAAGGCCTATTGATTATTGATCGAGTCTCACACGCGCACACACACACACACACACACACACACACACATGCACGCACATGTAGAACTGCAGAGGCTCAGACTCAATCAATCAGCCTTGAATTGAATTGTCTTAGGTTTTCTGCCACGGGAGCTGAGTTCATAGTTAAAGAGCGAGCCTTGATGGACGACCTCTCTTCTTGGCAGCCGTCCACACGCCTCCTGCCTCATTTTTTGTTTTGTTCTTTATTTTGAAAATGGCCTATCCACTTACAGTGAAGATCAACTCGGCTATTTACTCCCTTGACAGCCCGATTCCTCCTCACTGATATTGGTTCATGTACAAATCACGAGCACGATGTTCAGTTGTGTGCGTCGGCACATTAAAACACACACACACACATGCGGAAGACGTTTGTCAAATCGTTTCCTCCGGTCGCTCTCATGGCTCGGTTGACTTTGTCGATGCTTGTGTGACTTATGTTGACATGTGATGTCACTTGCAGAGCATGACATCACATGCTCCGAGAGTCTCACATAGCCTTGCTTTCCTGTCCACGCCTCCTTCGAGTCGGGGTCGCCAAAGAAAAGCACAGTAACATTTTCCAGACATTTGGGACGAGATGGAGAAGGAAGCTATGTGAAACGTGTCAGAATCCATCAGTGTGAACAGACTCAGGATTATTGTGACATAATCCGAACCATGTGATGACTTAACTTCATGTGTCCACTTGTAAAAAACTCCCATTTCCTCCGAAGAACCGAACAGCGTGTCACTGAAAAAGAAAGAAAGAGGTTTGGCTGGGCACTCTGCCGGGAGTTGCCTGTCGATATGGAATGAGTGAATGTCTCTTGTCTGACGGTGACGATTACGATAAGTGATAAAATAGATGATGCTGCTTCTCGATGTCCATGAAACCAAACGGTCAGGAAACTGATCGCTCTTCACCCGGTTTCATGTTTGACACACACGTGTCACAGAGTCTTTGTCCTGCAGCAGAAGAGACTGTGAGAGCGGTGATTGTCCACACGAGTGAACTGTTTTATCCAAGATGTCACATCGTGTGTTGTTTGACTGTAGAGTTCATGTTTGAGATGAAGTCCAGCACATACCTTCACCCCACCTCACCCCCTTTCTATCTATATGATAGTTGACCATAGGGTTGGGTAAAGAGTTGATTGTTCCATCTCCTCATTCCTCGGCTCTGCTCTCGATCTTCCCCTGACGCTGTTGTTGTTGTCACCTGGCTGCACTCTAGGGGGAGCAGCAAGGGCAAAGACATCAGTACAATCAAGTCCCTTCGAGTGCTGAGGGTGCTGCGTCCTCTAAAGACCATCAAGCGTCTCCCCAAGTTAAAGGTACGACTCAGGATGTCAGATGGTGCGTCTCTTAACCCCAGAGCCTAATTCATGCTTCTGCGATGAAGCTATGCCGTAGACCTGTACCCTTAGCAGAGCCCTACGCTGTACCCTGACGTGCACCTCCCTAAAACTCCAACTGCGCATTGAGGCGATGCAGAACGCAGGAGCCGTCATTGGTCCGCTTGGCAGAACCGCATCTCTGGGCAGACCCGCCACCATTTTTGAATTGAGTAGAAGAAACGAACACGGACGATGTCCTTCTTTTTCACGTTACAGTTCTTTAAGAAAAAGTAACTGCTCTTCAACGTCTATCAGCTCCAACACGATGCGTGACAATTTGTAAAGAAGTGGACCAGAAACCGGAAGACACCCAACACCCACACAGAAACTCTACCGCCACTAGTGTCTCAGCAGTGTAATTGCAGCGCCACTCACACACACCTACGCACAACTATGATGCTCGGCCTCGTGCGTAGCTTCAACGCAGAAGCATGAATCAGCCTGAACACTTAACGCTAATTTTCAGGGTTACAGGAATGTTCAGGGGACTGACTCTTCACCATTAGTCATTATTATATTAATTGACAACATCAGATAAGATAAGATAATCCTTAAAAGCCCAGGATATGAATAAATAAAGTTACTAAAAGAATAAAATTTAATAAAAAAGAAATATAAAAGAACACAAAAACAGAAAATATACTATATACAGTGCAGATAACATTGAATCGTTGTGATATATTACTACATAATCAACAGAACAGCAATATGGCTCAACCGAAGATACATAATATATACACTATATGATATATATAATATGACCAAAGTACAGTACAATATACAATGAAATATGTAGTACTACGAGTAATGCTGCTAATATTACTATTGATATCAGAAAACACTACATACAGTGATAGTTATGATTTAAACATATATTTGTACACATATTGCACCGCATAACAACCTCAGATAGATAATAAAATATAATATTCAGCCTGAAAGAGTAATTGGTTCACGTCTTCCCGACAGGCCGTGTTCGACTGTGTGGTCAACTCCCTGAAGAACGTGCTGAACATCTTAATCGTCTACATGCTCTTCATGTTCATCTTCGCTGTCGTGGCCGTTCAGCTGTTCAAGGGTCGATTCTTCTACTGCACGGACGAGTCCAAAGAGTTTGAGCGTGACTGCAGGTCAGTGACCGCACGACTCCAACTGCACAGCTGCTGAGCACAAACATCAGTCCGTTGAATCAACTGACAACAAACTAAAACACTATTTTGAGAATTTATTAACTGTTTCAGTCATTTTTCAAGCAAAGACAATTTCATTTAGTTTTGTAAACTTCATATTTCTGGGTATTTAGACTTTTCAAAGTTTTTTCAAAGATCTGGTAAAAATTGTATAAGACTATAAGATCACCAGATAACTTGAGGAATCAGCAGATTAATTGATGATGTGATGTAAAAAATACAGAGTCCTCCGAAGATTGTGTCAGGCAGATGCTGCCACCTAGAGGACAACATGAGAAGCAAACACTCTACAGGAACCAACTCTGAACCTCTAACTCTGATTTACAAACAATAATAGAAATGTAGTTTAAGTTTTTAAGTTTTTCACGATGGAAACTTGTTCCTTCAGGGGCGAGTACCTGGTGTATGAAAGAGACGAGGTTAAAGCTCAGAAGCGGGAGTGGAAGAAGTACGATTTTCACTACGACAACGTGGCTTGGGCCCTGCTCACCCTCTTCACTGTCTCGACTGGAGAGGGGTGGCCACAGTGAGTAGAACACACACACACACACACACACACACAGCTTTAAACAACAGCTGTCACAAGGCATTTCAGGGTCTTTCATTAAATACGTCACATTTTTGGAATTATAATTGATGGGTTATTTAAAATTTAAATAAGACAAACATACTGTTAAATGAGAAAATCTATTTAAAATGTTCAGTTATTTTCATTTTAATTTGTTAAAATCTAAATAAAGGTGTTGATGTATATTTTCATGTTTTAGTTGAATGTGTTTAATGTTCTTTAATCCTGTCTCTTCCCTCTCGCAGGGTGTTAAAACACTCTGTGGACTCCACTTATGAGAATCAGGGTCCTAGCCCGGGTTACAGGATGGAAATGTCCATCTTTTACGTGGTGTACTTCGTTGTCTTCCCCTTCTTCTTCGTCAACATCTTCGTGGCTCTTATCATTATCACCTTCCAGGAACAGGGGGATAAGATGATGGAAGATTACAGTTTAGAAAAGAACGAGGTGAGGGACGAGGCTGCGTGAATGTTCTGTGTTTGGTCTTTTGTTCTCCAACCCTTACACTCGTCTCCTCTCCTCCGACAGAGAGCCTGTATAGATTTCGCCATAAACGCCAGGCCTCTAACGCGCCACATGCCCAAGAACAAACTGAGCTTCCAGTATCGCATGTGGCAGTTCGTGGTGTCTCCGCCCTTCGAGTACAGCATCATGGCTCTGATCGCGCTCAACACCATCGTCCTCATGATGAAGGTACGAGTCTGACTGAGTTTGATATATAATGTGTTTTCTGAGCTCAACAGCGTGGTTCCAGAAGTAGAAATCACATTTTCTGAAAAGATTTTGATTATCAGCCTTAATATTTTAACCATCCGAGGTAGATTCACAAATACTCTGCAGTAAACACAGGTTTTTATTGACACACCCGGGTGAATTAGGCAGAACAGTGAGGTGAAAGAGCGCCTCGAGTTTGTGACGTTGACCATGACGAACAGGGGAAAGAAAGTCATTGTGGGACTCTGATTAGCGTTTTAAAAACCAGCTTATATCTGCTGGGTTAGGGTTAGGGAACCTTCTTGCTGTGAGGTGACACTGTAACCGCTGCACCACCGTGCCACCACTGCAACAATACAAACACAAATTGTGGCTCTGAAAGCACAGGGGAAGAAGTGCGGAACTAAAACTCTGTATTGATTTTCTTTTGTATCTAACTTCAGTGTTCTCATTGCCTCTCTGCCTTTGTTTTGTGCGTCTGCAGTTCGACGGTGCGTCAATAACCTACGACGACGTCCTGAAGAACCTCAACATCGTGTTCACCACCTTCTTCTTCATGGAGTCGGTCCTCAAGATCATCGCTTTTGGCCCTCTGGTAAAATCCACAAACATGCAGCCCCGACACACGCACTCCTTAAGTGGGTTGACCCAGTCTATATGCTTCGTGTGTTTCATCCTATTATTCATTTATAAAGCAGGTTATTTTGGTAGACAGATCTAGAGCGTGTTCCTCCTGTCCCTGAACAACCCAGAACGTACCGTGCACAGCAAGTCACGCTATCGGCCTCCTTCCAGCCTGTCTCCATGGTAACAACACCACCATTGGTCAGGGTCGCGTCCCTCGCCAGCCCCTGGATTCAGATTGGGGACGGATCCAGTTGACGACCTGTAGCATCTCTCTCGTCTTCTCACTCGTCTCGAACTGTTCTCTCTCTCTCTCTCTCTCCCGACAGAATTACTTCAGAGACGCCTGGAACATTTTTGATTTTGTGTCCGTCCTTGGAAGCATCACTGACATATTAGTGACAGAACTAGGGGTAAGTGCTTCTGGGAGTTTGGACAAAGACGTTGCTTGTTTTTCTTATGACACTGGTTTGGTGGACTCAAAGGAAACATCAGCCTTGTTGTCAGTGATGAAACCAGTGTTTTGATAGATCTTTGCTTTTGTTTAGAAATTATCCAACCACAGATTCAGTAAATCCGTCGTTCTAACCCTCTAAAGCCACCAGGGATGCAAAATGTTTCTGGGCTGATTTTTCTTTTAGGTCAGTTAGTTGACATCTGTAAACCAGTGTCCATCGCATCTTGTAGACACACACACACACTCAGAGGTGCTGTTGAAAAGGAAGAACTGCAGAGGGAAACATCTCGTCTGGCTCTGAGGTAACAATGGTACAGTGACCCCCGGTGGTCTCCAGCAAAAAACACAAATAGTCGTTTTTGCACTTTGACCTAATTTCCTGACTCCAGATTGAGCCAGACTCGCTGTTTCCTGCTGTTTTTAATCCGTACGCCAAGATAAACGGTGGTAGGATCATATTTACCACAGGAGAGGGACCAATCCGATCCGACTTGTGTGTATGAATACCGGTTTGTTTGGCATGGTGGGCCACTGCGTGTAAATGTCCCCGGGGTTTTGAACCAATCCTTTAACAAACATGATTCAGTAGTTAATTGCACCCTCAATATGACCTGTGTGTGTCTATATGATGCATTTTGTTCTAAAAAAATCTAAATTTGCTGTGGACACTATTTCCACCACAAATCCTCCAAATTTCTCTGTGTGGAGCGAAACCTGTCACACAATGTGACCCTGGATTGGTGTGACTTTATTTTTGTTCCATCTGTGTGTGTCAGTTTGTTTCCTTTCATACAAATTAGATGAATGTGATCAGTGAAATAAGAATCTGTATAATTCAGCAGCGACGTCAGCCCCTCTCTGTTGTCCAGCTTTCATTCTTTGACCTTAGAACCAAACAGTGATCTGAGCCACACATGTGACGTCTTAATAAACGTCTCTGCCTTGTTCTGAAGTCTCACTCACACTGGATTAGCTGTAACTGTGCTAATCACTGTGTTTTCAGATGATTATCGACAGCCTCCGGCCGATATGTAGAGGGAACTAAATGAGCATCTCAGCTCTGTGACATTAACTGACATGTTTTCAGCTGATTATTTCAGACGTCCAATCGATTACCTGTCTGCTCATTGTCGGCATGCAGCGGCGAACCTGCTGCTCCAGTACATTTGCACCAAGTTTGCAGGTTGCTCGGTTCCATAACCAATATCTTCCTGATAATACTCGTCTCTTCGAGTTTTACTCAACTGATTGACAGATGCAACAATCCAAGTTTTTGTCTCCACACTTTAATTTAGAGCAAATTCTCTTAAATCAAAACTGGAGTGGCCCTCAGTGCACCTCATCGGCGGAGGTGAGAACTTTTTGAGAACGTTTTCAGACACGAACTCCGGAGAATGTCCAAACAATTGGAATTGGAGATTGGATTGGATTTCTAACAGCTAATCTAAATTCTCATCACTTCTATGCAGGCATCACAGGGGGGCTGAACCACCTGATGTCGCTCACTAACTGTTGATGTTGTTGTTGTTGACTTGAAGTTGTGTTTCACTGCCTTTTATGACGACGCCCATAATGATTCCGTCTTCCTCTTCTATCTCTTTACATGCTTTCTTTAAACCTCTCTACTTTGTTGGCCCCTCCCCCTCCTCCTCCTCCTCTGATAAAATCCATCCAATCAAAATGCACTATGAAATCCTTCATCGTGTTCTCTCCATCCGTGCTGCGCCATGACATGTGGTGGTGGTGCTGTGATGATGATGATGATGATGATGATGAATATAATGATGGTGATGGTGTGCGTTTTGCCCCCCCTCCCCCCGCCCAATAAAACACCAAATCTCACCCACTCCCCCAAAAAATCACAATGTGCTACAACTTACCACAAAAAAACACCACCTCCTCCCCATTCATCCTTCTACATCTTCGCACATGTAGAATCTGGTTGGTTTGTAATTTATCTCTCAAAGCTTTATGCTGCATCCTCATTGGTCATGTGTACCCCCTCCCTCCCCAAACCCCCCAATCACCCACTCCCCCAGATCTTAACCTTTGACCCCAGTGCATGCGCTTCTCTGGATGACGACCTTTAAAATTCCTTGATTTGACGACAGAGCGAGAGGCTGATTATCAGTGTAAGACAATGTTTATGTTTGGATCATATTTAGTTCCTTAGAAAAGTAGAAAATCATTTGTTTATTTCATGCGCAGTAAAAATATTATAATTATTGATGTTTTAATGTGTAAAACTAATTCCTGGTCGCAGTAATTCGTCCCAAAATGATCATGGGTCTGAGCTACGAAGCAGGATTTGCAGTTATCGAGGTGACTTCAGATTTAACTCTGAGTTTTCAGTCCTACGAAGCTGTTTCACTTGTTAAATCACCATGGTAACTTATTCTGAAACTGCTCTGGAGCAAAACCTGGCAATGACCAAACTACTGGCCAATCAGATCACTGGAAAACCGGAGTCAATCAATCTACAGGATCCTGACAGGGACAAAAATAGTTTAGAAATAATAAAAGTCTGCAAATATTTTTATAAATACCTGGAATAGTTTTACCGTTTCAAGACTTTTCATGTGTCCAGTTTTAAAACAGAGCTTCTAACCAACGGAGGGAAAGTTTAACACAACGTTTTAATGCATCATAACTATTTTAACTTCATTTGAATTCAACAAAGATTCTTTGATTTTGAAAGTTAGTTTGAAAGTTTCAAAATAAAATCGCTCACACTCTTAGTGCAACTAAATAAGTGAATGTGTGAATCAGAGTTTATGATTTGTGCTCGGCACCCACTGCCCCCTGCTGGTCTGCATGTAGGCCAGTTTTTACCATGAAGAAAGTATGCTGCCATGCCAGTCCAAGCCATGCCAAGCCATGCCAAGTCAAGCCATGCCATGCCTGCACTGAGGCTGATTGCTACTTCCTCCTTTTTCCTCTCCCTCCTCTTCCTCCTCATGCTCCTCTACCCACCTTGCCTGTCAACCAAAGAACACCAGGTTCTCACCAGGGAGAGTTTGGCTGTTTTACATAAAAAATTAAATAAAATCTAAAACTGAGAAACATAAAGATTTTTACGAGGCTACTAAACTGGATTCCAGCTCCACGAATCATATATTTGGATTTTAATAGTGACCTGTTTTTATCCTTGTAACATGAGGGTATTTGAAAGTGCACACACACACATATATATCATTACCGTACAGTACAGGAATCATAAACTGTCAACGCTGCATTTTAGATAGTCAGCGAAAGAATAATAAATGTGCAAAGGATTGACTGAAGGTGAACGTCAGTGATTCATGGAGCTGAATCCCAGTTTGAACTGGTTTTGACAAATATTTTAAACAATATTTGGAAGAATCATAAGTGAAACGAGACCCCAAGCCATGCTCTTATCTCCAAAAGAACGTGTGTGTGTGTGTGTGTGTGTGTGTGTGTGTGTGTGTGTGTGTGTGTGGTTGACAGGCACAGTGCACCATCTTGTGTGGCCTGCTTGCCCCCCCCCCCCTCAGAGATCAGTGCATTTGGTTCTCCTAAAGAAGCGTCCTGCTGTACCAGATTGGATGATGACCTTTAGACTCTTTGACTTATAATTTTCCTTATTTCCTTCTCTTTTCTTTTTCTTTGTCTTTTGACCTTTTCTCTCATTTAAACTTGTATCTTCTCCTCAGTGTCATTATGTTTTCAGTTGTGGTTTATTTGGTTTTGGCTCCCTCCCTCCCTCCCTCCCCCCCCCCCCCCCCTCTCTTTCTCTGTCCTCTCCTTCCTCCGCTGTTGTTTTTGTTTTTTGTTTAGCAGAGGGAGGTTGTGCAGGTTTGTTGTGTTTTGTGAAACTGATTTTCATCCCTTGGTCTCTGCTGTAGAATAATTTCATCAACCTGAGCTTCCTGAGGCTGTTCAGGGCAGCTCGCCTCATCAAGCTGCTGCGACAGGGAGAAACCATTCGCATCCTGCTGTGGACCTTTGTCCAGTCCTTCAAGGTCTTCACATGTTGACACAACGCACATACACACGTTCAATCCCCGGCTCAGTTCACGCCTCTGACGAACATTTCTTCTTCTGCTCTGGTAGGCTCTGCCGTATGTGTGTCTGCTCATCGCCATGCTCTTCTTCATCTACGCCATTATCGGCATGCAGGTGAGCTCGGACAACCAACCAGGGTTGATCTTTATTTCTCCACGCTTCAAATTTCCTTGGACTCAAGGATGAACTGATTACATTTGGGTGTTCAAAGGTCAGAGGTCAAGGTCGTGGCTCTTTGAAACACAACAGCTCAGAAACACCTTTTATTTTATTCTTTAGTCTTATTTGCCTTGTTCATGTTTCAAGCAGGTAAAGCTTTTTGTAACTGTATTTTGAAAAAAGCCTATAAATAAAGTTTGTTATTATTAGTTATTAATGTAAAAGTACAACATCACCAATAAAAGTCCAGTTTATAAAAATAAGTCAAGTAAGAACAATAATAATGTTAGTGGTTGTAACTGTAACTTTTTTAAATAGTGTTGGGTAGTTGCAGTGTAACTAAAGAGGTGTGTGTGTGTGTGTGTGTGTGTGTGTGTGTGTGTGTGTGTGTGTGTGTGTGTGTGTGTGTGTGTGTGTGTGTGTGTGTGTGTGTGTGTGCGTGCGTGCATGTGTGTGTAGTTGTTTGGTAACCTGGCACTGGAGCACGAGGAGGGAGACAGTGCCATCAATGAGCACAATAACTTCAGAACCTTCATCATGGCCCTCATGCTGCTGTTCAGGTGAGTCCTCCCACTTCTTCTTCCGTCTCTCACTTTAAAGTCCGCTCTTCGTGCTTCTGTCTTCTTGACCTCTCTGCGTCTTCCCCCCTCGTGCAGGAGCGCGACTGGCGAGGCGTGGCACGAGATCATGTTGGCTTGTCTGGGTGGTAAAGAGTGCGACCTGGCATCAGGAAACACGGAGCCAGAGTGTGGCAGCACCTTCGCCTACACCTACTTTGTCTCCTTCATCTTCCTCTGCTCTTTCCTGGTGAGAAAAAAAACACCGAAAATGATACGTTTCAACCAGTTGAAAAAACAAACATGAAAACCTCTTGTAAACTGACTCAACATTAATTGTTCATGGGAGAAAAGTTCCATTGTTGCAGTAATAATAATAAAGAAAGTGCATTTTTGTGGCACTAATCTTGGAAACACAACGACACATTACAAAGGATTTAAGGAGAATAAATAGAATGACTTAAATACACACAACAGATAAAAACATAACTTTGTCACATATTGAAAGCAGTTCTGTTTCGCAGTACTGCAGCTGGCCACAAGGGGAAGATTGTTAGAAACGCTTGCCGTATTAAGTTACATGTTAGAAATCATGTGTTTGTGCACTGCATGGAAAAAATGGATGTTGACTCTAAATCCTGAAAGTGAAGCCAATGCGGAAGTGCCTGAAACCTGTATTCTGTCGAATGACCAGCAGAGGACGACATCCTCTTTTATTTTCATGCACGTGTCATTGTTTGAACTTGACGAGAAAGACTTTGGTGTGAGTGTGTGTTTGTCTGTCGTTGCTCCAGATGCTGAATCTGTTTGTGGCTGTGATCATGGACAACTTTGAGTACCTGACCAGAGACTCGTCGATCCTGGGGCCGCATCACCTGGACGAGTACGTAAGGATTTGGGCCGAGTACGACCCTGCCGCCTGGTGAGTAGCGAGCACGCAAACACACACTCTCATTTTCACACACACACACTTTAGAAATCCCACAGAACAACGCAAAGGCATTAACACACACGTGGAAACAGCAAATACACAAACTTACCAACTACAGACATGTGTAGCATAAAACTGACTCAGACGTGTCTACAGACTTTTGGACACCTTCATGCTGAATGTATCGTTACTCTTAACCCTTGACTTTCTCTCCCGGTCCTGAAAAACGGGGCAAAGCCGGGCGTCACGGTGCAACGAAAAAGAGCGATCCAACTTTCTCCCTCTCTTTCTCGCTCTATGAACTTTCTTTCTCCAATTGGACTTTTGGTGCACAGTTGAGATGAATGTAACCCTCTCCTCTTCCTCTTCTCCCCCTCTCTGAGGAGAGTGTGTGTGACTGAGCATGCATCTTCTTTTTCTTAGTGTAAATAAATGTACTCTCCTCCTTTTCTACCTTTCCTCTCTCTCTCTCTCTCTCTCTCTCTCTCTCTCTCTCTCTCTCTCTCTCTCTCTCTCTCTCTCTCTGTGACCTGTGTGCTCCCTCTCCTAACCTTCCCTCCTTGTATTTTTCTTGCAGCGGGCGCATACATTATAAGGATATGTACAGTTTATTGAGAGTTATCTCCCCTCCCCTGGGCCTTGGCAAGAAATGCCCACATAGGGTGGCCTGCAAGGTTTGGACCAAACCCCTAAAGCACAAACTTTAACACAACCTGCTCGCCTTTAAGAGACTGGAATGAATGTCGCTCTTTATCACTTTTAGAAAAAAAATTCTCCTACTTCAAACTTCATTTGGTTTGTTTCTGTTTGGGTTTGCATTATCCAGTTGTTTTAATCTCATTTCACCATTGAATCATTTAGTTTTCTTCGGGGAGGGGGTTTCTGTTGTATTTGCATTCTGTCATGACAATGAGAATGTTTGGGACAATGCAGAAATGCACACACACACAATCTTGTACACGCACACACACACACTGGTAGTGGTGTGTGAAGCATGAAGTGGTGCACTGCACTCGCTGCTGTCTCCTGACTGAACGCTGGGGAAGTTACACTGATGTGTTCACTTTTAATTCACTGCGATGTAAACACCAGTCTGGACTCTTTTCTTTCTGCTTGCTTTCTAATTTTTGCCTGGGCAGCGAACAGTCGAGCACTGTGCATCGTTCTTGTTTGGGGTTGGGTGAGGGGTGAGGGGTGAGGGGTGAGGGGTGGGGGAGACAAACGCTGTGAGGCCTCGCTCTGAAACCTGTCACCGCACTGACCGCCATTGCTGTTCTGCAGCTATGTGTCACGGAGGCTCCAGAGTCTGCAGACTTTGACTCATGCAACTGATTCCTCCGGAGCTGCTCAGTCCCACCAGGTGATTTTTATTTATCTGGTTCGCACATGATAAATATCGTGTGCACAAGTTAATTTAATACAAATTCATATATGTCTCTAACGAGAGAAATCAAGTTTTATTCACATAATGAACTTCTTGCTGCTCCTCAGCAGGAATCATTGGCTGCACATACGTTAACTTGTTCACACAAGGTAATTATCGAATTATCAAATTTATATCTTGTCCGCAAGAGATATTTATCCTGCACGAAGAATTTTATATGATGAATACATTTCACCTGTTGGGACATTAGAGGCTCCACAGACTCTGCTGATTCTTGTGCCTCCATGGTTTGTGAAAAACTGTGCTCAGCGATATACGTACGATTTAAGCTTAAAATTTGTAGTTTCCACATCTGACTCTAGAATCTTATTCCATATAAAGGTAAAACATTCCATGCTGAAAAGCGTTGTTCCTGAATATCGACAGCAAAAGTCAGATTAAAAAAGAAAATCCTGCGCATTCTGACTTTAAGGATTCAAAGAATGAAAATAATGCTGTTGGCCCGTTGCAAGCTCTTCATGAAGACTGCACACAACAGTGCACAATAAAAAGTCTAAAACAAGCAACTACAAAAACAAATTTATGCAAAATCAATTCAGATATAAAAATGAGTCAACCCGATATACTGTTGTTAAATAAAGCCGTTCCTAATTACATTGACATTACTTTTCCTGTGTGCATTCGTTATGAACAAAGTGAGCTTGTGTTGCGTCAACAAACCTTTAGTGGAAAACAGGCCTTAACGACTAAAATGATACGACCAGACAGCCTCTGTTTGTGGCTCTGAGGAAGTTAAAGGGTAGGGTGTGTGTGCTTGTGTGTGTGTGCGCGTGTGTGTGTGCGTGTGTGTGGTTTGGGCCAGGGGCTCTGGACATATAAAGGTCTTGTGTCCACCAGGTTCTGTTCCTCTTAAATGTTGACAGATGCTCGTGGGAAGAATCATTGTTCTTCACATCTGCGTTTGTAAAGACCTTTTTCAAGCTGCTGCAGGTTTTGGCTTCAGGAAAAGAAAAGGCTAAAGGTTCAGTGTGTAGAGTTTAGTGACATCTAGTGGTGAAGTTGCGTGTTGCAGCCGAATACCCCTCACCTCACCCTCCCCTTCCAAACTTGAAAGCGTCTGTCTACTGAAAAAAACATGGCCGTCTCCGTGGAGAGGTCCCGCTCCCGATGTAAATATAAAGTATTTAAATGTAAAGGACCAATTCTAGGGTAAAGAAAACAAACACTGGGATTATTTTATATTCAATTTCTACCCTTTCACCTAAATCTTACACTGAGCCTTTAAAGGGTCAGTTCACCTACATCACAACAACCTTGGATTCAACACACACACACACACACACCCTTACACAATTTAAGTAGCGCCCTTATTCCTGTTTATAGTGACATTTATAGATTATGCTGAGAAATACTGTTTCCCTGAGTCATATCCATCTGATCTATACTTTAGCCAACCCCAGCTGACACGAGGGGTCGGGGAACCGCAGGGCCGACCAAACTGCTTTCAGACATGCACGTAGACACGGGAAGAACATGCAAACTCCGTATCATAGAATCATATCCCGTTATCAAACAGCCCGAAACCATCAGAGTGATATTTTCTGTGACGTGGCTGAACTGACCTTCTCAAAGCCAAAACCTACAGGAGCTGTCGGGGAACCAGGATCAGTGAGGTCTCCTGGGAACATCTGGGCAGCTGTGAGGTCCCTGGTGGACACGCAGCCTCAGTTACAGACTGCATTGACTTGTCACTGTGACACCGACCTCTGCAGCGGTGCTTTTCTTTGCCTGCCAGAAGCTCCGCTGCCACTTCTATACGAGCGGCGAAAGAGGGCGAAGACCAAAAAACCAAACAAATCCCCTTTTCACCTCGCATAGAACGGCATCTGAACAACTAACTAAACTAAATAACACCTCCTCCTCCAGCCCTCCCTTTCTCCCCCAACCTCTCTCCCCCTCTCCTTCCCTCTCCTCTCCCGTACTTTATGACAAACCAGAGTAGAAGCCACGAAACACACAACCCCCCCCCTCGTTCTCTCTCTTTCTCTCTGTCTCTCACCACAGCAACCACATGTCCACAGGGATCAAAACAATAACCTCTGTGTATTTGTTCCCTCCCCCTCTTCCTTTCCTTTGTCGCTTTCTTTCTGTTTTCCCCCTCGTGTCTCCCCCCTGAAACACACCTCTGTGCGTCTGCGTCCTCCCTCTCCCTCGACCCTCACTGTTTTTCCTTTCTTTCGTTGTCACGTCGTCCGTCTTCGTTTGTCCTGTCTGTTGTGTGTGTGTGTGTGTGTGTGTGTGTGTGTGTGTGTGTGTGTGTTGGCGTGCGGGTGTGTGAATGTGTGTGTGTGTGTGTGTGACCTGTGTGTGTTTGTGGCCACCCCAGCGGCCGGATCAGTTACACAGACATGTATCAGATGCTAAGACACATGTGTCCGCCGCTAGGCCTTGGGAAGAGGTGTCCCGCCCGGGTCGCCTATAAGGTAGACTCGCCCCCCACCTTACCCCTCCACCACGACCACTCCCACCTCCTCCTCCTCGCTCCTCTCTCCCATCATCCTTTTCTCCCCCCCCACCCCTCTCCCCTCCCATCTCCGTCCTCAGACCTCCCCATCGCTGGGGAGGAGAACCTCTCCTCTGTCACCTGTTGAAACCCACCTCCCCGAGTCTCTCCTCCTCCTCCTCCATCCCTTCCCTCCTCCTCCCAGCGATGTTCTCCTCATTGTCTGTTAGTGGTGGTTGTGGTGGTGGTGGTGAGCGCTGTCCTCTCTTCTCTCTCTCCGACCGCGGGGATGGAGGGATGGGCTTTTTTTTGTCATCGTGCAGTGGAGTGAAGTGATAGTGGAGTGGTAGTCAGTCCTCTTTTCTTTTTTCCTTTTCCTCCCGTCAGGCCGCAGGAGTGAGGGAACAGAGGAGGCTTTGCCAGTCCCTCTGCAACCTGCACGGACGCATGCACGCACACAAACACGCACCAGAAAACCAGAGATAGAGCATAAATCTGACTCTAGGACTCTAAGAAAGAACTCTTCTTTCGAATTATTTGAAATGATATTTGCATATTTTCATATCTTCTAGAATAAGTGCACGAACTTTGAAGTAAACTTCCATGGTAATCATGTCTATGCAGCCTGATTTGTTTAAGAGTTGTTATAAATAAGATATACACAAAAATTTTGTGCAAACAACTAATATTATAATATTCGGCCACATTTTCTCAATATTTGCGACATGATTATTTTCAGTACATTATAAACATCCTGCAAATAATGCCAATGACCGCAGGTGATTAACTTTGTGACCACTACTTAGATAATAATAAACACACTTTAGACAAGCCGTTGTTTCTCAGTTTTAATCCTAAATAATTTATCTATTAACTCAAACAAAGATTTTTTCATTCAGGCTTATTTTCACACCGTGCGACTCTTTGCTTACGATGCAGGTACAGAAGGAACGGCAAGGGTTTCTGTCTTCAGTCCTCTGAGTCTCTTATTCCTGTGGATGGCACTTTAGTGCACACATACACACATGAACACACACGCTGTGCACACAACAACATAATAATGCAAATCAAAATGAGTAGGAAGGAAGTTCTGGCCCTCAAGGTTTTTTTTGACACCCAAGGAAACGTCAGCGTCTCTTTGTGCCTCAGACCACCAGGGTTTGGATTTGAATTTCCGCATTCGCTGTCCCATTTTGTCTCTCTCAGTATAAACTCTTCTCTCTCTTTCATTCTCTCTCTCATTGACATCCAGATTCACCAGGGATGCTATTAAAAGATAAAGTGCTTCAGGGAAGAACAAATTGTTTGTGTGATTTTGCATTAAGGCTAAGAGGCTCTGAAAAGTAGCATCACAATGAGAAGTGTGAAGTGTGTGCATGAGCTGCCACAATGAGCTACTTGAGCTAACTCATCTTATCACTGGATATTAAAGATGTATAATTGGATCTCAACTTTTCAGAAGTACAGCTGAAAGGTGTTTGATACCATCTCAGTTTTATTAAGGATAAAAAATAGACATGACATACATGAAAAAGTGAAAAGTAAAAATATAAAGTCAGCAGTCTCTTCAAACAAACCAATCGGACCCAAGCATGGAGGCTTGATTCTCAGAGATCCTTTGATCAACATCAATCAATCAAATGAATGTAACCAGCACCAATTGTATAAATGTATAAAATCCTTACACTTAATCTGTATGAGGCCTTTGATCAAATATTGCAAACACTGAACCTGGATGTCAGTCTCTCTGATTTGTTTTTAACTTTTCCTTCCTACTTTTCCTTTTCTTTTCTCATCCTCTTCCTCTCCACTGTCTTTTTCTACTTTTTGCGCCTTCACGTTTTTTTTTTGTAGTTATGCCTCCGAGCCAGTGACACCCAGTAAACATACGTACATACCGACGTTGGTATGTTGTCCACATTTGGCGCAAAAGGTCACGGTGGCCTCACTAAATATTTTTGTGGCTTAAACATGAGTCTGGATTAATAAATGTATGTAAACTGAAAACTCACCAGTTGGTGGAGGCATACAACCGAAGGGCGCTAATTCTTTTTCTTCCTTTCTAAGTTTTTTTAACTTCTCTCTCTCTCTCTCCCTCTCTCTCTCTCTCTCTGTCATTCCTCTGTCCTTCCACTTGTGTGTCCGCGAATCAGCTCATCTTCACTCCTTCACAGAATCCCTGGTCCGTCTCTCCTTTCTGTTCCCTCTTTTTCTTCCTCTCCAGAATGTCAACTTGTCTCTGCAGTGCCCCCCCCCCCCCCCTGCCCCCATCACATACTTCAGCCATCACAGCCTTCCAGTATTCATTGATCGAGTTTCGCAGAAAGAAAAAGTCTGTTAATTAAAGACCTTTAGAGATGTCCTCTTGTTTTTCGTGTCGGAATAGACTGATTACTAGATTGCTCTTAATGTCTCGGTAAGGTTCTCGATCTTCCCTTTAGTGGACGCTCACCCTTAGTGGAAAAAGTAGTTTTGCTAACAAAGCATTGCGTGGTTTACGAACTCGACCTCTTCTCAGTAAACTTATGTCAGTGTTGTTTCTAGTCCTCGTCTTTATCTCTTGTCTTGTTCTGTAATTTCCAGCCTCTCTCTTCTCTCTTTTCTTTCTATCTACACACAAATCACACTCAAATTTCTCTCTGTTACTTCCGACTGAAACACGTCCTCCTGAATCCTCTTAAATCTTTCAGTGTTTTCCACGATCCTCCTCTCCCTCCTCATCCCCTTTTTATCTGTAACTACATCTCATGATCAAGCTTAGCTTCACCAAGTTTAAGTCAACTAACTGCTGTCCCTGCCATGTGTCCCCTTCGATAGACCCCCTTCCCTTACCCTACAGTACTACAACTACTACAACTACTACTACTACTACTACTACAAAGTCTGGTTGATCCAAAACAAAAAAACAGGCCGAACATCAATCATCTCTTTTTGATCTTCTCTATGATTTTTTTTCTTCTTTCAGGGAATGCCACAACTCTACTCCTTTCTAACTCTGAGTCCCCCTTAAGACACTGCACCCGTTTGGCATTGAGAGAGATCTTGACCTGATATGAAATATTACCATCGGTGTCCAATTTGACTCTGATTAAAGGAACCATGATTGTAAAAATTATAGAGAGCAAACAAAAAAAAAATCAATCAGTAGGATCAATCCAATTAGATTGAGGATACTCTCTTTGCGCGGATGCACGGCTGCTTGTATTGTGAAAGTGGGTTTTGAGGGAAATTTGGGGGGTGGTAGTGGGATGGGTAGGTGGGAAGAGTTGGGGCTTAGATAGTGGGAGTGAAGTGAAGGCATGCTGCATGCTCTGTGTCTGGGTTTGTGGGATTTTATTTCTAGCGGGTGTGTTGTCGCATGCCATCCCCCGCACTCTGTGTCGCACGGCTCTCGAGCCTGCCTGTCTGCTGCCTGCCGAGCGCTGTGGATGTTGGCCGATGCCCTCTGCCTGCCGCACACTCGGCTCTGGGCATGCCCGACACTCGCACACACTCAGGAACACACGAGCACGTACACACAACCCCACCGCCATCATACAACGTGCTTGCCATCGTGAGTGCCCAACGCTCATGTTCGTCGGTAAATCCGATGGACGCCAGGATAGAAACGGCAAGCGGCCCCAGGTGGCCCAGCTTGTTTTGTTCTATCTGCAGGTTTCTCCATTGGTTTTACTTGGTATAGACATGTAAAGACAGGGAACCTCCTAACAGGTGGGGGGAGCTCTATAGCAGATGCCTCAGTTAAATTAAACAGCAGTCTCCTGAAAAAAATAGCAGAATTACACCAGTGATACTGTTATTGTTCCCCAGTCGACCTATTTTGTGGACTCCAATTAAGTACCCTTAATTGGAGTCGGTGCAAATAATTGTGTGTAAGTAGGTGGGGAGGGATGTTGGGGTTGGTGGGGGAGGGTCGGTGTATGTGTCCTGTTATATACATCTATATCTATATGTGTGTAACCACAGAGATGTGTAAATGCGCCAGAGCATTCACACATTTAGGGAACATGGGCACAGGTTGGGTCGGAAGCCATTTTGGCTCTGATTGTTCTTCCTTGTGGTTCTTGGCTCTCACAGTTGCTTAGCAGCAGATGGCCCCTCATTGGATAGCTGTGCTGTCATGTAGAGTATCACTGGCAAGAAAAAAAAAAAAAAAAACAGGAGACGCAGGAACTCGTCTTTCTTTCCTCAAGCAAATGCTCTCGCACTAATAAAATGATCCAAGTGTGCAGCAGATTTAACACACAATCGCACAACAGTCACTTAATCTCACACACATTTGACAGAGAACATTAAAAACCCAAGAGCTGATATTCCCTGACTTGACGAATTATGCTGCGTTTATCAGATCTGAATAAGTAATTATCACAGTGAGGCTCAGTCGCTCTTGCCTAAACCCTAATCTGTCTCAGGGAATATCGAATAAAGCCTGGACAAATCCAAGTCCACTTCTAATTGGCTGTTGTCTATGGAGCTCTCTCAACCCCGTCCCCTAAAACCCCCCAACCCGCTCCCCATTCCCTGGAGATTCAGGCACTCCGCTCTTTTAGCAAGGACGCATCCCCTTCTCATCCTCTCATCCCGACTGGCTCTCCACAGAGGCTGCTGCGCATGGATCTGCCGGTCGCAGACGACAACACGGTGCATTTTAACTCCACCCTCATGGCTCTGATCAGGACCGCACTGGATATAAAGATCGCCAAGGGTACGACTCCAAGTACTATCACCCCTTTACTCTTTCATCTGTTCATCTTTCCTGTCTGATGTTCCCGGGTGTTTCCTGGGTCATTCACAAGTATTATCATATGGTTGTTTCCCTACTTTTATTCAAGTCGTCTTTCAGTTGTAGAGCCGGACTTTTTGATTTCACGCTCAGTCTTTGTAAAGCTTTCACTCAAATAGCCTGTGCTTGTGCTCAAACTGCGTGCTTGCTCTCAGATTTCCTTCCCTCCACATTCAGCTCTTCTCCTCGTGCTCAGGCTGCTTCTGTGCACTTCTTCTGTCCGTCAAAATTACCAGCCAATAGAATGCCAGGTGTAATGTTGACAATTTAATTTGTCAACACTTCGCCTGGCATTCTATTGGCTGACAGAAAAGAATCCAAGAGCAGATATTTCACGTGTGCACAAAAGCAAATGTGAGCGCGAGAATAGGTGACACTGAAGCGCAGGAAATCTGACAAGAAGTTCTGCGTTTTGAGCACAAGCAGCAGCTGTTTGAGGGAAAGTTTTACAAACTCGGAAATTTAAATCAATAAGTCCTGCTCTCAAACCGAAAGACCACGCAGAAAAGAATGTTTTTTATTATTGTTGACAAAATAATAATATTATGACACTAACACATTACTTCTTTGGGGGGGGGTGTATGTGCATATGTGTGAATGGTTAAATATATTTCTTTTGGAACTTTGTGCCATTGTGCCTCCCTTTTGGTCCGCACCTTCTGTGCCCTGTTTCTATGTGTGTGGGATGTATGCATGTTGGATGCGTGTGTGTGTGTGTGTGTGTATTTGTGTGTGTGTGTGGGGGCACTCTGGGTCGCTGGGGGTGGTTGTCCAGGGGGTGCAGACAAGCACCAGATGGATGCCGAGCTGAGAAAGGAGATGATGGCAATTTGGCCGAACTTATCGCAGAAGACTCTGGACCTGCTGGTGACGCCGCACAAGGGTAAGTTGAAAGAAGGTGCGCATAGTGGTGTGTATGTGTCCGATCACCAACTCACCAAGAGGACAGCTTCGACCAGTCAGTGTCATTCACTGCTTCGCATCTCCTGATCAGGCCAAGACAACATAAACTCACTCTACATGTAGATACACATCCACTGCATCCACGACTACTATACATGTACTCCAGGCTCACCAGCACATACATGTACACAGACTCTGTTCAGACCCGGTAATCTCAAAGGTCCCGAGTGATCTGATCACAAGTGGTCAGTGCTGTGGTTCAGACCACATTCAGAGGTGGTCTGGGACACGTGTGGCCACATATGAAGGACGCCCCACTCAGCTGACGTCTCTGAGCCGCTGCAGTTTAAATATATTTTTGCACACCTCAGTGTCTTTTTGTCAACACTGATCACCACATAATGATACTTTTTGAAGTTCACATCCATTCATTCATTCAGCCCCTCGCGACTCTGCCCTCGTTCTCGCTCGCTCTCTCGCTCACACGGACACAAACAAAAGATTCAGACTGGGTGAAAACATAACTTTGTCCTCACAAACACAAATGACAATGTCGTGTTTATTTGCCTATAGAACGGGGAAGTGGACACATTTTAATGACATGTGCGGACACACGTACTAAATGATGTCCAATTGTGATCAGGTCTCTCAGGACGGGAGACACGTCCATACATCAAACACACACACACACACACACACACACACACACACACACACACACACACACACACTGCTGCCCACACACTGGTCAGTCCTGGTATCAGGGGGTGTCTGCTATAGAAGATCCTCTATAGAAGTCTTTTCACTACAGGAAGAATTTAGAACAGATAAATTAGCAAAATAGGCTGATAATTTAATTCAGTATGAAAACTGAACGTGATGAATGAACATTTTCAGGTAAATCTGCTCAGGACAATAAGAATATTTGAGAGGTTTTAGTGCTAACATGACTTTAACTAGCATACTTCTGCATGTTTAGCAGGAACTTTGACTTGTTTGGCTACATGCATGGCAGTTTATGAGATATACACGATATGCTTTGTCATGTCTGATTGCCCAGTAATGTAATACAGAGAATAAGATATGCGTGGTCATATCTTATCATGTGTTTTAATGCTGGAAGACCTGTAGCCGTGCCACTTTGAAAAGGTCACCGCCCATTCAGTGATGTTATCTGAGAGCCGAAACAAAGCTCAACGATTTTTCTGATTTTAAATGTTGTGTGTTTCATCCAAACTCTGGGGATACACGTCCGGAGTTTGTAGAAAAAAGTTGAGCTCCTGTTTTCCAGGGATCATTTGACGGAGGTGTCCGTGTCTTTCCTAGTGAGGCGGCTACTTCAGTCCTCAGCCTTAATATTGAGATTAAAGATAAAATACACTCAAGGTTTGATATGGATAGAGAACGATACGAGAGAATGTGAATTGATAGGTGAAGCATCTGCCTGTGAAAAGACTACTGCCTTTGTTGTGGTAATAACTGTGCAGTGATGTAATAAAGTGTGTTGTTGTGCACCAGCGAGCAGGTTCAGCTGTTTCAGTTCAGGATTCAATGTTTGGACGGTGGTGATCACTAATTTAGAACTGGTTTAGAACTGCGTTTTAATTAAAAACAATATAATTAATGCTGTAAATAAAAAATAAATGAACCAAAGAGAACAAGGGTTTGTGACAAGGAGGGTGAACACAAGCATGAAGGTGTGTTTGCATCCATGTCATAATCACGGCTCCATTAAAAAATTGAATAATAATAATATATATATATATATATGTCGACTGTATATAAAGATGGACGTGACAGCTCCACAAAAGTGTCTCGATCGCCCCCTGGTGGCTGGCTCCAGTACAGGTCATAAATCCCACCTCCTCCACATTAACAGATGGGACATTGACCAAACTAAAACGTCAAAGTAGAAGTTAAAATGATGAAATGATTTTAAAAGGGGTCATGATTTACAACTGAGGCTGACTCGTGATTGGTCAAGTGCACGTATCGACGGGAACTCGCTTCCACGTCTCCATCCACCAATCACGAGCCCAGACTTAAAATGACGTCAGCGGCGCACTACTGCAGCGTTCGTGTCTGGGATATATTGGCTTCGTTTCTGGATTGTGGGAAACACGTCGTCCATCTTTATTTACAGTCAGCGGAGTAAGATTCAAGATGCAGATTAAAACTAGAACAAACCAGCCAACAAACAACGTTTCCATACAGGGAACAAGAATTCACTGGATATAAATCAATGGAGTAGTTTTAACGTAATCCTGCTAAATAACAAACAAACACAGAGGAAAATATCGTAACTGTGGCAGAGGTAATGAGTTTTGTTTCTCTGCCTCTGTGGGTGAGGAAGATGTAGTGACATTAATCTTTCACTCCAACAAAGTTTTTCTCACCATCATTTGTTTCCATATTCTGGTAAAACTTTAATTTGGAGAATCCGAGTCGTCCCTGCTGCTGGTGCACTCTGCATGTTACAGTGAATTTCTCTTGTGTCGTCTCGTACCCCACTCCCATCCCCCCCATGGCTCAGGGTCCCATCTCACTCGGGTCTAATCTTGCAGGGTAACTTGTCATTTTCTCAGCAGCCACAGACTTGACGGTGGGCAAAATCTACGCCGCCATGATGATCATGGAGTACTACCGGCAGAGCAAGACGAAAAAGCTGCAGGCCCTGCGTGAGGAACAGGTAGACGCCAACCCAGAGAAATTCCTTGAACGCAGACATTTTTTTTCTTCCTCTTCTCTTTCTCCTCCTCCTCCTCCTTCACCTGGTTCTCTCTCGTGACACCGCTGCCACTCTCCTTCAGACTGAACTTTTTCTCCTGCTAAATATGATTTTAAAAGCATCAGAACCCTCTCAGCCTGAGCCCTTTAGTTGCACGCTCCCTGGGAATCTGCCTCGTCCTTTTTCCAGCACCTTGTCACTGCCTCTGTTTGTGTGTTTGTTCTTTGCGTGCCTGCCAGCAGAGGTTTTCAAGCTGTTTAACTTTCTCCAGCTAGTCAGCAACTTCCCCCTCTGCTTCAAGTCTTCTGCTTCTTATCACCATGACATGTTTGAACATGGTGGCGAGGATCCAGAGTTTGGAGGTTTACTCATTTACAGCGATTGTCTTTGTTGCCGATGATGTTTTGCATTTTGATGATGATGACGATGATGATGATGATGATGATGATGGCGATGATGACGATGATGATACCACATGGCCTCACGTTTTGTTCAGTGTCAGTGCTCTTCCCCCTCCTGTCGATGAATGCCCTTGAGATGCACTCGCTCCCGCTGCCTGGTCCACACTGTGAAACATCTCTCCACTCATGCAATACCTCCGGTTCACTCCAGACTCATTGACTGAGACACATCCAGGGTTCCCTCTCATCCAGGAAAACACTTTTCCACTCATGGAAACAACCTGGAAATTTGTCAAAATCACCAAATATCTTGGAAATAATCTTTATTGTCCTGGAAATTATTTGATTATATTTGAGCTTCATGCATTTATCGTAAATGTGAGTGTGTGTGATGCTGTGTAGTGTAACAAGAACGCCCTCTCCTGCAACTGTCCTGTAACTACAGGCCAGTATGGGGGCATGTAACAACACCAATACTTTGATAACTCTCCTACGTCAGAGTTTCCTTACAGTTATTATTATTTAATTAATGCAGTGGTAGAGCAGAGTCATGTTTTGAATATGAGGGATCTATGTATGAGCCAGTGTTTAAAGTGACTGCCACAATTCAAGTGTTCAAACGAATAGAATAACAAAAACAGGACCAACTGGAAATGTTGAGTGGGAACCCAGACATTTCTTGCAGTAGTAAATTTCTATTCTGCAGAACGAAGGAGCGTGTTGGTGACTGGAGAGCATGTTATTTTTCCTTCCGAAGAGTTCGACCTTGCAGTCACAGTGTATGCTGGTATGTTCCTGAATGCAGCCATCCCATTGGACAGAATGGACTGGTCCAAACAGGCTCTCTCAACATCAGGCCTTTAACCGTCTGTGTCACTTTGTCCCACCGTCCGTTTCTGTCGTGTCTCTGTTTGTGATGCAGCACTTCAAAGAAGGAATCCACTCAGAAACCTCGTCACACTGTTATGAAGGTCACTTTGATATCTGATCACTTATTATTGTTTTTACAGAAGTTGTTTCGATGGAGTTTCAGATGATTTCTTTGTGTTTGCGTCTTAAAATCAAATATCAGTACATTTCTGGACTTCAGCAAATGTATGAGGAAAAATCCAATAAGTTATTATTTATTGATTTAAACACAATTAATAAAGATCCAGTTTTGTCCCTCAGAATAAAACAGATTAGAAAATGAAAGTATCTGAGGGGGCGATTCTTACCCTTCGTGTTCGCTGCATTTCATAGTAACATAATCAAGACGTCATTTATACTTTATCTAATAATCTGATTGGATGCAAATGAGATCATTACAGAGATCAGAGTTAAATGTGTGAAAGAGAAATGTAAAAGAAGAAAAAAGGCTGCAAAGTTCACAACAGTGTGGAGAACCAGGAAGTGGATTTTTTCTTTAACTCCTCCTCTGTTTGCTCATCTCTCTCCTCCCCCCTCTTGTGTTTTCCTTGTTCCGAGTCTCGTCTCTGCTGAGTTTTTGTCACGTCTCTGATATTTCGTTGTGTTCCTGTTTGTCTGCGCTCCGTCCTTCTCCTGTCTGTTGTCTGTAACCCCTCGTTTCCTGTCTCCCATGTCATCTCCAAACCTCTGACGCTCTCCCTTTATGCTTCCAGGAAGAGATGGGACCTTGACTTATCAAGCTCTCCCTGTTTGGTCAATCCAGGTCGATTGTCACCAAGTTTCTTTAAGCAGGAGCCATTCTCTCCGGTCTTGTGTGTTGGTGAATGTGTCTGTGGTGGTTGGTGGGATGTTGAGTTCCTGGGACCAGCGGCTCTGTATGTAATCAGTGCTGAGACTGATACATACGTCGCTGCTGAGACATATTCCATTAAAGCTGGTGGGGTTCCAGAGTTCGTGTTTTCACCTCAATCCTCGTCTGCACAGTGAATTTTCTCAGGACGCGTCACTGGGGTTTTAGCTTTAGTGGCCAAAAAACCAGACTGTCCAGAGAAGGAAGGAGAGCCGATCCCCTCCTCGGCACAGGAGATGGCGCCTGGACAGGAACTGACAGACAGGCTGCGCTCGTAGAAGACTTTCAGTTGAACAGTCAGCAGAATTTCTGAGCTTTTCTGGCGCACATTTAGAAATAAATCGACCACATCAGAACGCCTCCACCAGCCAACTAACCACCCTGTATTAAAATCTGTCAACTGGTTAAACTATAAAAAGTAAAGTGCAGCTTGACGAGCTTCCTGTCCAGCAGATCAGCCTCGTGTGTCTGACGAGGTTTGGACCTGATTCTGTTTCTGAACAGGCCTCGATCCATCAGCGCTCATTTAGCATCCAGCCTTTAGCCTCCCGGCTGTGGAGGGGCATGACACGAACTGTAGCGGTCATGAGGACTCCATTACCCAGGGCCCCCTGGGAGCCACGCTGCTTGACCTCCGACCTGTCAGATGGAAGTTGCTTTTTAACACAACTGGTTCAGGATCAGATGTGTTCTTCCCACAAAAATGGCATATTACTCAAAAGATTCTGAGATCACAGCGATTGTTAAGCAGTGATTTTTGAGTAACATGTCTTTTTACCTTTGTGTTTCATGAGTGTGGTATTTTGGTCCATGACCTGTGATTTAAGAGCAGTTTTACCTTTAATGCCAAAGGTAGAAGTTCCCCTCCGACACAGATCTGAGATCAGCCTTCCCTCCTCGAACTTCAGTCCAAAAAACGACTTTGTAAAGTTTCTCTTTAAACACGAGTTCGAGGAGGTCAGCAGATCCCCGATCAGTGGTCCGCCAGGGAACTTTACCTTGGATACCCACAGCCATGAGCTTGCCGATGGCGCCCCCATGTGGGTGCATGCTGTGAGTGCATCCTGTGTTTGTGTCCTGTGTCCGCCCCCTGTGTGCCTGATGCCAGCCTGCAGGCCATGTCGTGTATCTCACACAGAACCGAACGCCATTAATGTTTCAGCGCATGGAGCCGCCCCCTGAGGGAGGGGGCACGGAGGGCCAGGGGGGGCAGGGCGTGAACGGCCTCCCCAGCACCCAGCCCGACAACATCAACAGCATGTGAGTGCACCTGGGGGGGGGGACAGGGGGGGGGCACATGTACTGTACTGACATGACTGATACAGCAGGACACATGAACACACACATTTATATCCTGTACTTTCCTACATGTTAATGAACTATATATAAATATACTCCAGTCATTATATTTCAAATTCATCAGGTGATTAGGGAGGAACAATAATAATAAGCTTTATTCATTGAGCACCTTTCAAAAGGGTTAGAGTAGAAATCTAAGAATAAAAAGTGTAACAGAGGAGAAAAGAGTCAAAACAAGATAAAGTCAAATTAGTTTAAGATTTAAATAGTCAGTAAAATCAGGACTAGGAGAAACCAAATCTATAAAGTTTTGTCTTTAAGAGAGATTAAAAAGGGGAGAAGGACTTTGTGCGTCTTTGTCACAACACAACTTGTCACTTATTTAACAGTTGACTGCAAAAGGATTCACACACAGAGATTCGTCCGGGACAGTCCTGGTTTGTAATTCACTGACTTGTGTGTGTGTGTGTGTTAATGCCAGACCTCCAGAGGGTTGCATCCCCGAGAGCCAGTCGTGGGTGTCGGACAAAGCCCAGGAAATGTTCCAAAAGACGGGCAACTGGAGCCCAGACAGGCCGTACCCCGACGAGCTCCACGACAACCGACACAACCCGCAGGTAGGATGTGGTCGCGATGCGTCCGAGAGGTGGTTACAGTCCATCCTTCCAGGTTGACATGTTAAAATGCATCAGTAAAAATCTGTCTACGAAAGAAGTAAAGACAAATTAAAGACAGTGACTGAGTGGAAGGTTAAATCAGGTGAATATCTTACCTCAAATGAACCCGGATGAACGAGGGTCAGTCAGAATCCATTGTGTTTCTAATTGAAGTCTTTCCTGATATTACTTAAAAAGACTGAGAGCTGTTTGTCCTGAATCCACAAACCTCCGATGAACGACTCGTATCTGAAGAGCTGGACGTGGTTGTTGCTCCAGCAGAGAAGACTCTGTCCTTTCAGCTCTTTATTCATGTTTCTTTCTTCATCCTTCTGCTCAGAGCCATCTCCTGTTTACAGTCTTCCCATCTTCCCTTTCCTTGATGGTTTTCTTTTTCCTCCTGGAGTTGTGGTGGATGTATTTTATGACGTGCACCTTTTCCTCCTCACTGCCCCTTACTTTCGCTTGTCTGTTGGGACGTCCCTTCTCCGCCAGCACCTCATCTCTCACTTTAACCCCTAGTACAAATTGGATTTGGAAAGAAAAGGCAGAAATCTGAGACACTTCCCTTCCCCCAGTCTCCAGAGAAGAACGTTTTATCTCTGCAGTGGTCAGGGTTTGGTTTTGGAACGAGACTTTATCCACAATCTCACAAATATAGATTATTGGGATATGTGGTCTTCTAACTTACACACTGATCTCATACCTCAGTCATTTTTAAAACCAAAACACAGGTTGCAACCATTGATGTAAATAAAGATGGGAGACTCCACTTCCTCCCATGACCCAGAAACGCTGCTGATGACGCCTGAGTCAGTCTGAGCTGTCAATCATGACCTTTAACTGTTCAAATAACCACTTAAAAACAAACTCACCAGAACCATGACAGAAACCATCTTTGACTTGGCCCATGTCTCACCTGCTAACATGGAGAAGGCAGGGTTGTCGACCTATACTGCGGGCAGCCACTAGGGGGACGATCAAGGCACTTTGGCTCCACTCTTAGGGAGCCGTCATGTCGTCCATCTTTATTAAAGTCTACAGTTGCAACCGTTACTTTAAGTTGCATAAATCCAACAAACTACAATAAACTTTATCTACGACTCATTGAATCTATTTCCTGGCCAGTTTCGTCAGCGAGCCCCTCCCCCTGTGTGAGTCCCCTCCCCCTCACAGACAGCGGTCACGCCCCCTCTCGTTGTGTTTTGCAGACGGTAGAGATGAGGGAGATGGGGCGCTATCACCCAGTGGATGGGCATGGGCGGACCCTCTCCATGCCCCGCCTCTCGGCAGACAACCAAGTGAGCACCTTCATCCCACCATCCTCACCTTCACCTCCACCCATTAGCATCATATATAATATCATTGTCCATTATCGTGAGGAAGTGAATTGGAAAAGTCTCTCCCTGAAACTAAAACTTGTTTCTCAAACCGTGCAGCTTTATTCACGAACACACAGATTTTCTTTTCTTTTCTGAAACAGTAGAAGTCAAAGACAAAATACAGGATACTTTTATTTCACATCACAATTACAATTACTTTTGATTCAGGATTTTGGGGTCAACTGGGGACAAATGAGTTTGTAGAATCCTCTATCTTTGATTTAATGGTAACAATTCATATTCATGTATGTATGAATTAGTTCTTTGTGCTAATTCTTTATTCTGCTTTTATTATTCATACTTTGCAATAAATACATGTTTTTATTTACTCAAATTTTCTGTAGGTTCAAAGATTTTATTTTTCAATTGTCTGAATGGGAAACAAGGGTTAGGATGCAACACAACAGGACTTTTATAAAAATCACTTCCTCTGTCCGGTTCCTCTGTTTGTCTTCCTCCCTCCTCCTCTTCCTCCATCTCCCAACCCTCACCCCTCCCTCACTCTCACCCTCCACTTCTCCACCCTCCGCCACTTCGCTCTGAGAAATATCAGAACAGCGGAGCGTCATGCTGACGTTAGAGCAGCGTGTACGTCCGGGGTCGAGAGGCTGGATGAAGTGTCCTAGATATGTATGTAAATATATATCTAGAAGACCTGAAGGTGTAGAATATTTTCCAAACCTGATCCATCTCCATTAAATCCTTGGTGTGTCTGTCTTGTGTAAACTGTGGCCAGAGTTAACAGTACCACGGACTCATCACGTGCAGTTCGTACGAATTTCTGCAGCGTCTAAATACAATCAAATAAAATCACACAGTGTCCAAATCACGCAACTTTATATTTGTGGTGAAAGGTTCATAAACAACGGATGATTCGTTTGATCCCAGAAGTCCAGGGTCAAACTTAAAGCAGCACTTTACTGAGCAACAGCGCCCTCTGCAGCCACACACGGTTCTGTCGGGCTCTGTGTCCGAGCAATTTACCAACTATATCACCCATGATCCTCTGCTTCCTGATCCAGAAGAGCTGCTGATGTAACAAATCCTCCAACTGTTTAGAATTCTTCAGATTTAATAAGTTTCCTGCTGAATATTGGAGAATATTCTTGGAGCGTGAGAAGAAGTGTTGTGATTACTAACAACTTTGGGTTTAATGCTTCTAACAAACATGCATATTTAGTTTTTACAGTTAAACCCTACGTTTAAAAAAGGATCATGTGATGTTGCGACACACAGGATAGAGTCTAATAAAGGATGAAGGGTTTTTATTGTTCTCCCCATCGCGTCGACCTCTACTTCCTTTCAAATCATGTGTCCCGTGGGTTTCTCTAAGTATTTGTCATGGAAACGATGGAAGCAGGAGATGGAATGTACTTTTCAAAACGCTCAATGTATTTCCAAACATTTTCAGCGCAGAGGATTAATGTATCCTGTCACTCTGAAGGCCTCTGGCTGCAGTTTCACACGTTCACGCACACACGCATGGCCACTCCACCATGCCACTGCATCCATGTTGCTCTCACTTTGGTATGTTGGTTACTGCTGAAGTGTTTCTGTATGAGCGTTAACCAGGAGACGGAGAGAGAATTAATGAGGCTCCCTAATACTTTGTGCTTGTGAAATAACATTGCAATTGTACATCATCATCATAAAAATAGTTTTGTAGCTGTAGAAGTATTGTGTACGTGTGTAATTTGTATATTTGTACAAATCAGTACGATTCCCACTCACTAACCATTCATTCTTTCATTAATAATTAGTTGTCAGTAAGTAATTAAGTAGATTGTCTCGGGTTCGTCCAAGTTCAACAAAAGGAAAACGTGCTGCAGCCTTTTTGCCCCAATTTGGACAGTGCAACGTACAACATATTGCTACAGATACAAAACGTTTTCATACACTCACAAAAAGTAACACACTGACCTTTTTTCACAAGCACCAAATATTATTGACCATAGTTTGATTCCCTAAATATTTATACTGAGGACGGTGTTTTTTTGACAGAGGCAGAACTTAGAGGAGAGAAGAGTCTGTTAGTTGCATTTCATCTTAATTCATGATTTTAAGTCCCTCACAAGTGTAGACTGATTAGATTAACTGATTATTGGAACATTATTTATGTTTGTCGTAACTTTTAGTCTAATTAGAGTCCGTACTTTACCCTCGTGCTGTGTTTGATTGTAAAACTAATCATCTGGACTGCAGAGCAAACACAACAGAACTATTTCCGATTGAGTTTCATCTCTACAGGGGGAGCGCGGACGATCAGTTGTGTTCGCTGCTCTTTACTCCACCTGCATGACAACAACCTGAGTGTAATGTCTGCAGGTGTGAGCTCTGCTGTTTCTCTGCTATTGGTCCTGAAACACGCAGCACGAGTCCTGGTGTTGATATAATTAGACGCTAACTTGAAGGAATTAACACAATTAGGACGTAACTCCACATGAAGAAAGGCAGAGGTGTGTGTGTGTCTCTGTGTGTGTGTTGTGTGTACAGTATACATGTGTGTCTGCACACTGTTACTTATTGTCTTCTAACACTGCTCTGCTTTACAGAGAGTTCATGCTGTCTCGGTAAGTGTGTGTGTGATTGTATGTGTGTGGACGCAGATGCATCTTGTCCTCTGTCCTCTCTCGCTCACTGGCACCTCGCTCTTATTTGTGTGCTCTGTTCTTCTTCTGCAAATTAACTGGGTTCTCTCTTTCTCCTCTTTCTGTCCCTCCTTTATTTCACATCCTTTTTTACCTTTCCTTAATCTTTATTCATCCCACCTTCATTTTCTTCCCTCTTTACCTGTCCCACATCTCCTTCATCCTTCTCCTCTCTCTCTGCCTTGATTTTCTTTTGGTCCTGGCGCCTACGCTATGTCGGGCCCTTGCTCTGTGTGTGTGTGTGTGTGTGTGTGTGTGTGTGTGTGTGTGTGTGTGTGTGTGTGTGTGTGTGTGTGTGTGTGTGTGTGTGTGTGTGTGTGTGTGTGTGTGTGTGTGTGTGTGTGTGTGTGCTACACTGCTCTGCTCTACGTATCATCTCTGTGTTTGCCTGCTCTGCAGCGGAGGAGACACAGGCCCCGTGGAAATAACCTCAGTGTATGTACCTCCCTCTCTCTCTCTCCCTTCCTTCTTTTTCAAACTGGATCTGCACCAAATTGTACTTTTCTGGTTATTTGGCTCCATGAAGATGGTGTGAGTCTGACTGTCGGACATTAAACTGACTTTCTGACATTTGAAGACATGATTCAAAATCACAAACTCTATCCAGAGTTTAAAGTCTCTGGGTTTAAATTCCTCGTCTGCCTTTTAATCAGCAGCCTCTCAGTTTGTATTTGTATTCTGTGCACACCAAGACCCTAGTCAGACGTTTGGGGGGCAGCAGGTGAAGGGTGATCAGTCGGGTGTCCGTCACACACACGCTGCACAGTCCCTCTTAGCTCAGACATCCCTTTATATCCACAAATAGAAATTCTCATGGTCATGTCGTCCATCTTTACATATGGGAATGACCCAAAACCACCCACGTGCACAGCTGTTGTGTTCACTGCTGTTGTGTGATGTGTGCAACACCACAGGCAGAAGTGAACTCTGCAGGTCCAGTGTGTTTAAAGAACTAATTTGTTTTCTTTCACTGTTGCTGCAGGGGACAAATTTGCATACTTGAAATGTTGAGTTTGTATAATAATAAATCTCGGTTGGAGTTTTCCTCACGTGAAACTGCTCAGAAGTCAGTTCACTGTGCTCGTCTGCAGACGCCATCTGAGCTGTGTTGATGCAGCAAACCCCACCCGCCTGCTGCTCAGAGCTTTTCAAATCCACTGCAGCAGAACTCTCTGTTCCGATCTACTTTGATCGTCTCTCCGTCTTTTCTGTCTCTCCATCCTTTCTTTGAGCTGTCCCAGCCTCTCTCTCTCTCTCTCCCTCCTCTTTCTGTTTCCTCCTCTCTCTCTCTCTCTCTCTCTCTCTCTCTCTCTCTCTCTCTCTCTCTCTCTCTCTCTGTCGTGTCTGCTCGTGTCGAGGTCACTCTGCTCCTCCATTGTTGGTTCTCTATGATGACTTTCCCTGGAGATCTGCTTGTACGCAGTGTGCGTGCGTGTGTGTGTGTTCGTTCCTGTCTGTGCGTCACGTGTGTGTTTCTTTCTGCTGCATCGCTGCAGACTGGGTCAACAGTATACGACAAAAGCATGAACTGGCCTGATATGCAACTGTTGGCCTGTGCGGGGCACTGGCAGCGTGCCGGCATGTCATTAGTCGTGCATGACGTGGCCGAGCTGTGGATGTGATGGAGAGGAGGTGGTGCGCCTACGGGGGGGGGTTATGCTTTTAGTTGTGATCCAGTGGTCTGGATGGTGGAGTTGTTCAGAGGCAAAGTGGAGCTCTCATACATCGTCATCTTTAACCGTCGTGTCTGTCTCTAGTTAGATGACGACATTGATAACTTTTCCTCTTTCTTGTTATGAACAGGGATCAAAATAATTAAAGAAATATCCTGAGCCTGACACATACAGAGGGATAACAAATTAACATCTCCACCTTCCTTATGAAACCACATTTACCTTCACTACATCCAGACTTTTATTTTTCTCATCAAGATCCATAAATTATTCCCTGAAAAATCTATGAAAATGTTCAAGAAAGAGAAAAAATATATATATCTTGGATCCATCCCCTGTTCCGGATCCACACCAAACATTGATGGGTTCTTTCCTGACCCAAACTGCATCCTTCCAACAGGTTTTGTGGTAATCCGCCCTGTGGTGTTTGTGTAATCTTGCACATACACAAACAAATGTACCAACAAACAAACAGACAGGTAAACAAAAACAAATACAGATGCTTTAACCATCGATTATTTTCATGAGGGATTGATCCGCCAGATATTCAATATTTTTCTTTTAATCTCAAGATTTTTCTGGCTCATGTCTCGTGCTTCCACCAAGTTTTCTTGGAAATCAGTTCATGTTTAGTTTTAGTGCGATGCTTCTTCTTCTTCTTCTTCTTCTTCTTCTTCTTCTTTGAGTTTTAAACAAACAAACAAACAAACAGGGGTGAACACATGACCTCGTTGGTGGAAGTAATCACAACCTCAATTATCAGGGAGTTTGTTGTCAACGTAAATGTTTCATTCCAAAACAGACATCCAGAGAATGTGTCACATCATTTTAAAGTGTGTGTGTGTGTGTGTGTGTGTGTGTGTGTGTGTGATAACCTGCAGTATACTGTGCTGCCACCTACAGGACATGCATGGCTTGTGTGAAGCTGCTCAGAGAGTGTGCAGACTGCTGGGTGTGTGCAGTGCTGATCCTCTTCAGGATGGGGACTCCTCTTTGTGTTCGTCTTTGTTCGGCCGGCTGCCTGCAGACTGACAATGTGTGCTCGGCCGTCAGGGCGACATGAAGCTTTCAGGGGGGCGGGGGAGGGGGGGACTCAGAGCGTCCGCAGGGTCAGAAGAGTCTGACCTGAACCCAGAAGGAAAATCACAAAAGACTGGTTCCAGAACGCAGCATGTAGACTTTAACTGGAGAGCGTTTCCTGACATGTTAACGTATTCCTTAATGGAAAAGTTCAACCACACACACTGGCACACTTGTTTAATGCTTATGAAGCCAAGAATAGAATATCTCTCATCTCTCAAACACTCTCTCCATCACGTCAGGCCTTGGTCCTGAATTTAAACGGGCTGATACTGTAAGATTTTAACATGCAAACCATCCTCGTGTTAAAATCCTACAATTTCCCAACGATTTAGAGGAATGAAATCTGTAGGATGTTCCTGTCGGGTTCCTGCAGAGCTCTTTGACCAGAATCTAAGGTTATGTAATGTCAGTTTACCTCATCTGCTCGGCCGCCATGTTTGATTCATGTCACACTCTGTGCTGGGGAACAGATATGGAACCAATGCGAGTCATCTTTGGACAAACGTATATATCTCAATATCTAAATCAATTCAAGTAGAAAGTTGATTGGAAAGAAAACAAGTTTATAGAGATTTCATTTCTTTCCGTATCAGCTTTTGCAAGATCCTCTACCGACATCTTCTTTGAGTTGTTAATAAACCTTCAGTCTTTCCAACTTGGGTGTGACCTGAATGAAACACGGCTGCCACTTGGAAAAAGTCCAGTGGGCTCCTCTGCCGTTGTGCATGTGAGGCATGGTTTCTACAGCCTTCCTTCATGCTTGCTCTGTCTCTCTGCCTGTCAGTTCCCTGTTGATCTCTGTTTCATTACCTCCATGTTTTGGTGGAGAAGCATGTGCTCGTTGATGGGTTAGCGGTCAGGGAACTCAGAAACCATTATAGTGTCTTGTTTCAGATCCGAGCCACACGGGACAACACGCAGCCTGAATATGAATTGTCTGAGTGTGGTTAACCACCACCCAGTTTGACCCAAGTCATTTGATAGACGTACATGAGACAGGATCTGGCATTTAAACCACATGCAGCTGTGTAGCTGTGTCAACGCTCAGTTAGAGTCAGTGAAGTGTGAAGACAACCGATTTCATTAAATCTCACCTCCTTTCTCCTTTCTTTCTTTCTCTCCCCCACTACTTTTTATCTCTTTTCTCCTCATCACCTCACTTCCTCTCCTCCCTTTTGTTCTCCCCTATCTGTCTACCCCCCCCCCCCCCCCCGTCATATTTCTTTGTCTCCCCTCTCTCCTTCGTTCCTCACAGACCATCACTGACACCAGCCCGATGCGGCGCTCCACCTCCAGCCTGGTCCACGGGCGCACAGGCCGGGGTGTGAGGCTGGACGACTACTCCCTGGAGAGGGTGGTGTCCGAGGAGGGGAGGCACGGAGGAGGACGCAGGCACAGGGACAGGAGTCATCGCGCGTCACAGCGCTCGCTGACCAGATACACTGACGCAGACACGGGTGAGGCACTCATCACGGTCATCTGACATGACTCTTGCACAGATAAGTGGTTTTAGCTGCTGCAGGTCAGTCAGTCTGTCCATCGGTTGGGAAGTTGAGGTTTTCCACTGGTTTAACATTTAAAGACAAGGTCCCTTAAATAGAAAAGACAAATTCAAGTCTTAGCTTGTGAATGTAAAGCCAGGCAATGAAATGGTGTCCATCTCTGTAGCGCGCACAAAGACCCCAAAAAACTACAATGGCGCTCAGTAAAATGCCGACCCTCACCAACTGTCTCTTAAATTCAATCAAGCTGCACCAAACTGCAAACACACATCGATATCAGTTCCCTTAATATGCCTGATTTTTGTCACCAAGATTCCCAGAGAAATCAACGAAAATGTTGAAAAACGCTCTTTACCGCAAATTCCTCCGTCCGCCCCTTGATCCAGATCCTTTTCAAACTTTAACGGCTTCTTCCCTGACCCATGATTCTGATGGATTAGCAGATTCATTTCAAATATCACCAGGTGGATCCTTCCTGGCCCAACATTACACCAGAGGAGACACAGCAAATAATGTTCTTTAGTACTTACGCTCGCATTTGTGATGAGTCGAGTGTTTTATTAACGAGACAAGAGTTTTCCTTTCAGCTGGTTTCAGGGAGATTTGGTCCTTCTGAAGTTTCTCAGTTCTCAGTCTCTGTACGTGTTCCTGTTAAATTCTTAACTAGAGTGTGACAGAGCGTAGACTGATAACAAATGATGTTCCGTAAAGAAATTAGAGACGTTGTTCCATCTGGAAATAATGAAGACACGTGTACCGTAGCCATAATTTTGCATCGATGGTGATGAAATATTGTCGTCATGTCAAGCGTAACACGGCTGCATTATGCAGTGCCGCCTTAGAGCTCTGTGAAGGGTGACTCAGCCGCAGTTGTTGAGGCAATTAAGCAAAATCGCTGCGTTCATCGAGGTGAGAGGCAGCAGGCTCGTCGTCGTAGTCTCTACATTTTATGCAAGTCTTGGCACAAAGACGTCCTTGAAAAGAACATTGTGCGAGCACATAGTTCACTTCATCCCTCATTTGGAGAACAAATTGGATGCTTCGGCTGTAAAACTAATCCAACAAGGCTGCCACAGTTAAACTCTAAATCCCCTTTATAATTGGAGAGCTCTCTAATCTGATGGATCCTCTGCTTCCCACCCTCAGTCGTTTTAAATTACGTTTCCTTGTTCCACCTTCAGGTTTTGCTTGGTTTTACCATAAAGTTTTTTGTCTTTTCAGTTTAATATAACTTCCTGTCTGCTACATGTCAGGGCGCTAACCCTCAACTTTCAGTACATTTTCTTTGTGTCCCTTTCCTCACACCATATCTTGACAACGTAACAAATCCATTTGTATGTACCAACATAAACTGAGACATCTCCTTGTTAGGGCTCGGCACAGACCTCAGCACCACCACTCAATCGGGTGACCTGCCACCCAAGGAGCATGAACGGGACCGCGGCCGCACCAAGGACCGCCGTCACCATCATCACCACCACCACCACCACAGCTCTATGGACAAGGAGCGCTACGGCCCCGACCGTCACGACTACCCTCCCAGGCATCCGCACGACCACCACTGGTCCCGGTCGCCCAGCGAGGGGCCTGACGGGCGAGGTCACAGACAGGTGGGCTCCAAAGACACCAAGATTAATGCCAAGGGTCGTAAAATAGAGGCGACAGTTTCCACAAACTGTCCCATATAGTTTTCCTCTTTAATTTCCATATTTGTAAAATACCTTTGTATAAAGTTTTTATGTTTAGTGCTTATGTCATCATCAGTTGAGCACAGAGGAATATCATTTAAAAAAGGTGAAGGATGGTTTTATGCTGAAATTATCCAGAGGGGCTGTGGGAACGCAGAAGTCAGAATCAGTAGATTTCCCTGCAAGCCCCCGAGTAACAACTCCAGAAGCATGCCGCGATGAGCCTATGTGAAAAGACTGACTTAACAAAGAGAATACAAATATCTCACGATGAAAAGAGGGGCCATTTATGTAGAAGACACCAACAAGCTTTTTGTGACAGTGTGATGTCCTGCGTCCTGCTGCTCTACACAGGTACCACCCCTCCCCTGAACAGACAATCGATTGTCTGGAGTTCATGTCTGAAATCGGCATCGGTAGTTTAATAAAAACAACCAAGGAGAAGGTTTCCAGGGAGACATGTTAAAGTCCCCAACCAGCAAGAGCAGTCAAAACAACATGAGTGCAACAGAAAACTGGAGAACAGACAAGAGACAGGAAGTAACATCTCAATCAACACACATCATTTTTACATAGTCCACACAGAAGGTTCACACAGGGAAACAGATCAATAAACACTGACTTATTGATATCAATCTCTCTTTTTTCTGTTATGCTTTTTTCTTTGTCACTGTTTCTCTCTCTGTCCATTTTTCTTCAATGTGGGCTTCTTGGTGTCAATTGTTTGCCTCATCACTGTTTTTAAATGATTTTCAATGGTGCTTATCTATCTATCTATCTGTCTATCTATCTATCTATCTATCTCTCTATCTGTCTCTCTATCTATCTATCTATATATCTGTCTCTCTATCTATCTATCTATCTATCTGTCTCTCTATCTATCTATCTATCTATCTATCTATCTATCTATCTATCTATCTATCTATCTATCTGTCTCTCTATCTATCTATCTATCTATCTGTCTCTCTATCTATCTATCTATCTATCTCTCTATCTGTCTCTCTATCTATCTATCTATCTATCTGTCTCTCTATCTATCTATCTAT
Source organism: Verasper variegatus (assembly GCA_026259375.1). Lineage (NCBI taxonomy): Eukaryota > Metazoa > Chordata > Actinopteri > Pleuronectiformes > Pleuronectidae > Verasper > Verasper variegatus. The sequence goes on along the minus strand of CM048044.1, from coordinate 1,742,156 downwards.
CTCTCTATCTCTCTATCTCTCTATCTCTCTCTCTATCTGTTCACCACCTCTCTGCTCTATTCTGGTCTCTGTTGTTGTGGTGCGTTTTGATTTTCCTTGTTTACATTTTGCTGTAGGGCAGTAGTTCGGTGAGCGGCAGCCCGGTCCCCTCCACCTCGGGGACCAGCACTCCACGGAGAGGTCGTCGCCAGCTGCCCCAGACCCCTGCTGTCCCCCGTCCACATGTCACCTACTCCCCCGCTGTCCGCAAGCCCAGCTACGGGCCCCCAGGCCCGGGCCGTCTGCGCTCACCCTCGCCCAGACACTTCTCCCCACCAGATCACGACAGAGGCTACCACCACCGACCCCCGTCACGCCAGGGCTCTCCCCATCACGGGGGTTCGTCATCGCATCACGGCTCGCCACGCTCCCCAAGGAACCAGTCCCCTCGCTCGCCCCTCCATGGCTCACCTAGGTCCCCTCACCGAGGCCGCTGGAGTGGGCCTCCGCCTGGGGACAGCCTGGAGGGAGACGGGCCCTTCTATGAGCATGATTATGAGTATGAGCGGCACCATGAGCCCCCTGCCTATGAGCAAAGCCTCTCCCATGGCAACCCACATCCACATGGGGGAAATCCTCACCCACACCCACGCTCACCAAGGACTGCCCGCCATGGGCCCCCTCCACCCCCTCACCCGCACCCACGGAGGGTCCCCAATGGCTACCGTTCATCCTCACCTTCCCCACATCGACGGGGACCACCCGGGGCACCCCCCCACCCGCACCACCGCCCCCCCCATGCCAGAGGGCCCCGCAAGGGCCTGCATGAACCTTACAGTGAGACGGACGAAGATGACTGGTGCTAGCGACGACAGGGAGCGAGGGTTATGGGCAGGAGAGGAGAAGAGTAGCAGCAGCCTCCGGTGCTCTGGCCTTGGATATGTAGACTTTATTAAAGCAGTGGTGGTGGAAACGTTGAGGGGGGTTGGACGCCCCCCAAACCCTCTACCCCCACCCCTTGGACTCTGAATGAGAAGGGGGTGGAGGGGAGGGGGGTGATGGTGCTGCTGTAGCCTTTTACACATTTTGTGTAAGACTCAAATCAGCGACAGAGCAGCACACGAATATAACCAGAAAGACACAGCCAAGATAACTAGGGCAAGGCCCAGGCACAGTTTACCTCTGCCTCTCTGTCTCAGAACTATACTTCCCAGAATTCTCTGCTTGACCAGCAAGGCCAGGCTGCAGGAGAAAGAGAAGGCGTGGGAACAGAAAACAAGGGAGGAGCATGTCGCTGTAAAACCAGCCGTTGATCATTGCTGTTTACGAGGCCTAAAAGCACTTCTCCCAGACTGACGCGTGATTGGTTAGTGTCATCAGACGTGTGCTATCTGTCGCCGGCCAGTTTGCTGATGTAAAAGCCTGAAAACGAGTTGGAACGCAGCTCCACAGATACGTTTAAAGAAAAATACACAAAAAGCCAGGACCCCCCCAACCCTTACATGCCAAGCTATGCCTCCAGAAAATCAAACTTGAACAATGAAGAACAAAATGAATCTTTACATGACAAACAATGAAAAGAAAAAAGGGAGAACAACCACTTTATCTTTAACCTTTTTCCTTTCCAAGGGACAGAACCAGGAAGCTCCGCCTATACTGCAAAAACCAGCCAATCACAGCGCTGGCTGATATTTGATGAGTTTTATCATCTCTGTTTACTGTTAAAGACTCACCTAATGCTGACGGAACTGGTGTGGCATCACTTCCTGTCCGGCGGCGGTGGTAGTGGAGGGGGGCGGGACACGGCGTGGGCTCACTTCCTGTTTGAGTCCGCTACAGGGGGGGCCAACTCAGTTAACTAGAGAAGGGAGTCGGACACTCAGTAAAGCCCCCTCCTCCTCCTCCTCCTCCTCCTCCTCCTCCTCCTCGGTTACTCATCTCAGAGCACGGCGAAAAGGGTGACCTGACAGGAAATGACATCACACGGTTGACTGGGGCGGAGGAGAGGAAAGGAGGGATGGGGAAAAAGACTAATTTCTTCTGTATTTCTTCTATCGATTACTTCTCCTTCTTGTTCTACTTCGGACATTGGAGCTTGGTTCTTCTGTTGCATTCGCTCAGCCTCCTTTGGTCTTTTTCCGAGTCCAAAATTTGATGGAAACCTGCATGATTGATTAAATACATACTAGAGAGGAAGTCTAACTGGTGTGGGTGGGACCTGGGGGCTTTATAGGAAACTTTGCTTCTTTAGGTTTACAAAAGAAGTTCTCTTCTTTCAATCTCTCTCTCTCTCTCTCTCATCTTAGGCGTAATTTTCGGCTCCGTTTCGCCCGAAACAGGCTTTGACAGTTGGCTAATTTCTTTGTATCTGCCGATACAGTTCAAAGGCTACATTTCTGCAACCTTTTAAACGACAGGAAACGCTGCAGGATCACGTTAAAGTTTCCTGTTGCTCCTGAGAAACAAGAGGGAGAAAGAGTGGAGAGAGGCGGACTTCTACCACACTTGATTTATTATTGTTAATGATGATAGTCTTATGAATAATGATATCAATGTCAATGCAAAATGACGATGACAATGATGATGATGATTGACTGATTGATAGAACTGTAGATTTGTTGTCATGTAACTTGGAGTTCAAGTTGGCTATGCTACGTCCATCTTGTTTACATCCTTTATGTTTTTATTCCCCTGTTTAATAACGTTTACCGGGTTCCTGATGCCTTCACGGAACATTTCGGGGCAATGGCGGCTTGGGGAGCATCTCACTTTGCAGCGTTGCGTGTTGTAACGCAACTCTCTCTGCAGAACGGTGGAGGGGGAGACCAGGGGAGTTTCTCTGTACCTGACCTGCAATGATTGGTGGGGTCAGTACTCTTGTCAAGAGGCAACCCAAAGATCAAGAATCCATGTTCAGAGCCAGGGGTATTTCAGTTTGTTGACAATGAAGAAACCTCTGCTCTTTCCACTGCAGAGGATTGCGTCTAGTTTTAGTGAGGTTAGAGTTATACCAAGGTTGAATTCTTCCACTTGCTGCCAAAAAACTACAAATCTCCATCTTTGTTTGGTTCTGTAGTTTCGAACAAAATTGGTTGCCAGCAGTGACAGCACAGTATTGGTGGAACAGTGTTGGTGTGAGTATTAGGTGGTGGTGTTTTTATTTTTGCCACCAGGGTGCAGTTAACAGCACACATTTCCCACCCTGCCTTCCCCCTCTACAGGACAGCCTCCAGGCCACATCCTCGTTTCTAGACCTTCTCTTGTATCCTATCTAGGTGAGATATACAGACACAAGTCTCGTCCTGGTCAGGACATGTAGGATGTAGCCTGGGAAATGCCATATCTGTCCGTTTGTAGGTCCGTCCCTCTGTCTGCCTGACTGTGCCAATGCTGACCCCTCCTCCAGCCCCTACTCTCAGGTCTGGATAACCAGAGAACAGTCACCAAATCACCAATCCAATCATGTGAGGTTGTAGCAAAGCTGACACCTCCTCTGCCAAAACCCACTTCAGTATCCACCAACCTCTCTTTCCTCATTTACCTTTTTCTTTTTCTGTCCACTTACTTTAACTTTCGTTATTTTCGTTCTTGCCAGAGAGTGACACTGAGGACACTCAAGGCTTCACAGGACAGAAACACTCGGAACTGATGGTTTCATCCTTGTTTTTATGAGGGACAACAATTATTTATTGACTATTCAATAACTCTAGGACAAGATGATAAAATAGAGATGATATAGATGATAACCTACAGATGAATCTAGATATTATACCGTAGATGTAGTTATAGATAACAGACAGAGAATAAATAGAGTTTCAGATGTTTATTTATTTTGCACACCGTTCATGCTCATGGCACGGTCTACGATTTAGCTACTCTTTTAACCTTGCGCTGTTGTCTTCGCAGTCGGAGAAGCCAGTTAACGAACCCCAGTTCACAAGTTTTGACTCTATGCAGACCTCATAATAATCCTCATCGTATTATTTTGGAGGAGAAACTGCGACGCTGTGGTACTGTAATACGGATTAATGAAACTGGAGCGCGCGGATCTGAGAAAATGTGAAGATGGACACCACTTTTGCACACGTCACTCAACATCACACCCACAATGATCCCCTTGTCTTTCATGGGCCTCTGTCGCTGTCTTTTCCCCCCTCGTCTTCCGGCTGATTCCTTTTCGCTCCCCCCATCTTTCTCTCCTCTCCCGAAATGTGTTGCCTCCACGCCAACTAGTCGAGCAAAGCGTAGTGATAATGGGGATAGGGGATCGTTTTTTGCTGATTGTCTATATGTCAAGGTGTCGAGGGGCACAGACCTGAACCCCCTCTGCTCTTACCTTCCTTCTAGGGAGGTTACGGCAGGTGGGGAAGCTTCCCCAAAACCCCCCTACAGAGCCACAGTGCCTTCTGTATCAGAGTCACATTCGTCACACCCCAAGCTCCTCACCCAAAGTCACTCCCGTCCACCACCTCCTCACCCTCTGTAGTAGATGAGATCAACCACACTACGCCTTAAAAGTCGAGTCCCCGCGGCTCCCGTGCTAGCATAGAAATTGGGAGAGCGGTGAATTGAGACTGGGCCATGGTGAGGAAAAAGCCAAGAGTCTAAACTTGACAAAGGGAAATCAGGACTTTGGACTTCGTCGCTGAAAATTTGTTAAAAACATTCAAAGACTTTTGCAAAGTTTGCCAGTAAATCAAAAGAGCCTCACGTTTTTGGACTTTAAAGACTCAACTGGTCATTGTTACCCTCTTGGCTCCACCTCCCAGTCAGGCGTGGCACAAGGGCGCCATTTTGTGTCCATCCCAGAGATGTCCTAGGTCCAGTTTCAGGCGGTGTAGTGAGAGGTTTACAGAGGTGCAAAGCGGTTTGCTTACTTCTCAGGTCCCTCTAGAGTTAGGTAGCTAGATAGTTAGACAATGTGGGGAAGAGTCGGCTACGAAACCAGCAGGCCTCGGATTGAGTTATTGTATGGTTTTACCTGGCATTGCGTCAGACATGTCGACCCCACCCCCTCTCTCTCCTTTCACTAACCCACATCAACAGCCTGCACCAACACTCCACACCAACCGTGTTGACGGACAGGCCGAAAAAAAACCACCTCCATTTTTGGCTCCACGACACCACTCGCTTGTCCAGAATTGTAACAGCGGATCCAAAATGGCCGACACACAACACTGCCCTTGTGTGAAAGCATGTTGTGTGCGCACTTTCCCAGAAGAAATCCCATTCTTTGGAAAACAAAGTGAACATTTGATCTTTTTTGTTGTTATTGTTGTTGTTTTGCTTCTATTTCTTTTCTTTTTTTGTGAACGGGATCGTGGGTGGAGGGGTTGCCAAGGTTTTTTTTGTGCAGTCACCGCTTCTCTTCCACATTCGCTTTCTGTGTCATCACCTCCAGCTTCCGTCACCCATCAGCCCCTTGATTCATCGTTTGTTCCCATTGATTCTTCGTCCCGGGACGAAGGAAGAACTAACAACCGCACCCACCCATCCACTCAGTCGGATGTGAAATTGTGTCAGTGGGTCAGTCGTGAGGCGCCGTGTCGACAGAAACACGAATAAGGGCTCTCTTTAAAAAATACAAACTTACCAGTGGGTTTTAATGTACAGTAGTGCTGCCAAAAGTTGTGCTTATGTAGCTGAAGCCACGCCGTGGTCTCCCCTTTGTACAGCACTAGATGTGTGCATGCGTGTGTGTGTAGGGGGGTCAAGAGTGAGGCAGGGAGGGAGGGAGGGGGCGGGGTCAAAAGGTGATGAGAGAGATTTTAATGATGTGAAGCTGTGTGTCAGGGGGGGGGGGGGGGCAGTTATGGGGGGTGCAGAGGTCGTAGTGATGTTAACACACAATTTCACAATGGCACTGGACCACATTTCCGGGCTCATCTTCATGCTCTGAAGCCATTTTATCACCGTCACAACGGGGGGGGGGGGGGCGGGGCTACTGCGACAGGGAGACATTTACTGTGTGTGTGTGTGTGTGTGTTGGTCTGACAGTGTGTAAGAGTGTGTGCGTGTTGTTGTGACAGCGTGTAAGAGTGTGCGTGTTGTTGTGACAGCGTGTAAGAGTGTGTGTGTGTTGTTGTGACAGTGTGTAAGAGTGTGTGTGTGTTGTTGTGACAGTGTGTAAGAGTGTGTGTGCAGTTATTTTGAAAAGCGTTTTGAGCCAAAACTGAACATTGTCATTATAAGTTGATCTGGTAATTTATTTATTTATTTTAATAGTCACAGCCGATAGAAAATTGGCTGTTGAGCTGATTTATCTGGAAAGAACGTGAAAAATCCTCACTAAAATTTACTGAGCTCTTCCCTTCTTGTACTGAGGGAATCAGAAATGTGCACTATACATATTTTCAAAGATAACATGAGATAAATTTAATTATAACAATTAATTCTAAGCAATGTTTCTAAGCATCTTATTCATAAGTAAAGATGAACATTACAATTTCCCCAGAGCCCAAGTTTAATTACAATTCAAATTGGAATTTGAGAATCAACAACCAGAGATGTTTTCTTCGATTCTTGACTCTAATCAATTAATTTCACTGTATTTTTGATTCGTTTATTAAAAGACTAATTGTGTGTGTGTGTGTGTGTGCGTGTCCTGACACCATCAGCTACAGTAGGTTACCCTCAGTGCCTTACACTGTACAGGACACAGTGATTTCTCCATCTGAGCAGTGTCACAGCACGCACGCAAACTTTTACTGTCCTCGTCGCCATCCTCTTTGTCTCACCCAATCTCTCCCTCTCTCCCATGCCATGTGTCGTACGTTCCGGTTCTGTAATTCCTGTGTATATAATCCATAAAGTTTCTGAAAAACTGTCTCATCTCACTGTTTTTCATTCTTCTCTCTCCTCAGCATCTTCACACACAGAGTTGTCTCCTCATTCTGGTTCCTCCACCACATTGTATGTAATTCCACTCATTAACACAGGGTGGCGGGATTGAGCTTCATCACTCATTATGAAGTGTGTGTGTGTGTGTGTGTGTGTGTGTGTGTGTGTGTGTGTGTGTGTGTGTGTGTGTGTGTGTGTGTGTGTGTGTGTGTGTGTGTGTGTGTGTGTGTGTGTGTGTGTGTGTGTGTGTGCAGGTTGAACGAGTTCGTGTTCTTGAGTGTGTGGGAGTGTTTTGTCTGTGAGCGTCTGTGGAGCCCAGCAGGTTTTATTTCTGTGGACACATGTACTTGATGCTGCATTCATCTTGTTTGGCCACTAGGGGGTTAAATAACTAAAAAACAAGGTAAACAAAACGATGTATTGTAACTTCAAAAAGTCGTTGTAGCTAAATTTGTAATTTATCTGCAATCTCTCCACACAGCGCCACCTTGATGTTAACATTCACAACGGAGTAGATTATTCATTTATGTGCACAACTCTAGAAACGTGCCAGGCTCCATACCTGTGTTTATGTATGGGTGTGTGTATGTGTGTTTGTGATTTACAGTAAACCTGATTTCTCAAAGAGACTTAGGTGAATTGTCTCCAGCTGTCGCCATAGCAACCCTCAAGGCCCCTCTCTCCTGTTTCCGTCCATCTCTCTCCCTCCTCATCTCTCCCTCCATTCGTTGTCCATCCCCATCGACCCAGTGGAGACTCGTTGCTTCCAGAAGATTTCTCCTGAGCCTTGAGCTCTCGCCTCTTAACGCCGCAGCTCGGAGGATCTCTGTGGTGCCACAACCCTTCAAACACAATATAAGTCTCTTGATTAGTTCGAGAATATTTGGGGTCTTATAGGAGAGTTGTTATTTAGCTTTTGTACTCAGTTGCTTCAAATTGGTTTCAAACAAACCTTTAACTCTTTAATTTAATTGACATATTTTGATTGACGTAAAGTTTAAAGTGTCATTTTAAAATTCTGGAAACTTAAGCCAAAGATTGCGAAAATCACTTGTTTGTATCCGATGCCAATAACAGAGAAAAACATTCAGATTTTATATATTAAAAATAAATTGGCGACGAATCCCTAAGATCTTATTATAACTAAGAAATGCATTTGATGCTTGATATTTTACAGTTTAACCATAAACTGTAAAAGTAAAAGTAAAAGTAAAAGATGCATTGTGGGAAAACTCTCCGAAGCAACAACCATCCATCCATCTCATCACCGTGCAAACCATCCTACACTCGACCCAGTAGAGACCGAACCAGTGCCACAGTAGAAAACCATACAGGATTCACTCAGCAAGTTGGGGGAAAAAAGAGAAAAAATAAATAACCATACATGGCAATTTAAGATAAAAGAGAAGTATTTAATTACAGATTTGCATGTGCAATGTGCATGCCACTATGTGGGGTTACAAGTCAACTTCAGGAATTAAAAAAATGAATATAAAGAAAAAAGTATATATATGTAAAAATATATATAGATAGATGTTTTTAAGAGCAATGTGTTTCTTTTTTCTTCTATTTTTAAAAACAAAAAATGTAAAAAAACCTGACCCAAAAAAAAATATCAAAGACAAAAATGAAAAAAAAAAAAAAATGCTGACAAAAAATGGAAATGACTTTGGTGATGAAATCAAAGAATGTTTGTTTGTTATATTTGCCAGTTATTTCACGGGGGATAAACCGTGGGGGGGGGGGGGGATCAAGGATAGATTACACTTTAACTAACATTACAAAAAAAAAAAAGAAAAAAGATTTTAAAAAGTGGGAGAAGGAACACGAAACTTTTCCTTGATGAAAAACAATCCCTTTGACAGTAAAGAGCTGCCTGAACCTGAATCTGGTGATGTTATTCCCGTTTGTTCCGGCTATGAAATCCCTTCTTTCTCTCGCCCTCTCTCTTTCTCTGACCACCTCTGTCTCCCCCTCTGTTTCTTTCTCTATCTATCTCTGCTGTTTCTACCAGTGCATTTTGTAATTTCAAACAGAACTCTTCCTAAAGAACCTGAATAAACCAGAGAGAATGCATTCTACCCACCGTCCTGTCTGATTTATTGATGCCCCGCCCTGTCGCACACACTCGAGTACTCAGATTACATTTTCACAGGTGCGACATTTTTTATTTGGGGGTAAAGGTTCATTGTTTTGGAAAATACACTCGTTTGTTTACTTTCCAGGGAATCGAATCACCGACTCTCTCGTGTGTGACTATTAAATACAGTCTCCACTGGTTGCCTGGCAACCTTTCTGTAAGATGTACAAAAAGTCAACAGGTCATTTTAACAAAACACAGCAGATACAGACACAAATAAACTGATCATGAGTATTATCTTTTTTTATCATTTTATGTGATGAATGGAAAGATAGATTGATGGGTGGATGGAAAGATGGATAGAGCGAGAGAGAGAGAATATTACAAACAGATTTGTTGAACATAGTCAACAGTTACATCACTTCTGAGAAACACTTGGTAAAGTTTGGCTCATCGTGTCTTTGTTCATTGTTCCTCTCATTGAAAGAAATTTCATGTCTACTGATTTTAACCCGAGGGCTGATTTCTCTAATCAGACCCACATCCTCAACACAATAAATGCAGGACTTTGTTTTTTTAAATCAGCGTAAAGATGAAAGGTTAAACTGAACCTTCCTCTTCCTCAGACACAGGATCTGTCTGAATGAAGAAGAACAGAGAAGCAGAGATGACCTTAGAAAACACACCAGGCGGTTTCTCCTTCTGTTTCCCAGTTTGAAATGTGTAGAAATCAAACGCCCCCGTACAGAGTGTCCTCAGACTGTCTCCCTCCCCCTCCTCCTCTTCTTCCTCCTCCTCCTCCTCCTCTCGGTCTACGTCTGGCACTACGTCACTGATGTGGGCTGTGACACACACACACACACACACACACACACACACAACCTTTTGCTGCGTCCTACACTCCCTTCTCCCTGTGTACTCACGTTTTATTGACATCCCTCCTCCTTCCTTTTTTGTTGCTTTGAACGAGGGGGGGGGACTGCTTCCTGCAGCCCCCCCCCTCTCTTCACATCTTTCCTCCCTTCTCCACACACACACACACACACACACACACACACACACACACACACACACTGGAGCATTCAAACGACACCTAATTACACACAAACAATTGTCCTCTAATTACATTTTTTTAAAGATACCATTATCTGTGGACTTCTGCCTCCCTACCACACACAGACACACACACACAGACACAGACACACACCACACAATCATACAACGCCAGATGTATTGTCAAGCTCTGTCCTCCTGCAGCTGAGTCTTAAAATAGCCTCCTCCTACAGATTCCGTCGCCCGCCAGCATCAACGCATCACTTCCTGTCTCTGCCAGCTCTGCTGCTGCTGCCAGACACACACACACACACACACACAGACACACACACTCACACAGTCGTGTATCCATGACTTCAAAGGACATTACATTCACTTCTTGCAGAATAATCCAAACCATCTTCAGCTTTAAATGTTGTGATGTTATGGGGACTTGCGTTTTGTCCCAATAATGTGACTGTGTAAACCTGATATGGGTCCCCACAACACGAGTAACACCTGGACCACACACACACACACACACACACACACACACACACGTAGGAGTTCTTACTAACTCACACTCAGAATTAGTCAGTGCTCGGCTGTAATGAAACGTTTCAGTCTGTCGCTACTGTGGGAAGCATGAGGTCATGTGTTCACAGCCTCTTGACATGTGATCATCAAATGATCACATGCACACACACATGCACGCACACACACACACACACACACACACACACACACACAATGACACTTGACTTCCTCATTCGATTGCAGAAAAACATGAGCGACTTTCTAATCACATTTTTACAGAGCATGACTTCCTGTTCTCACACACAGGGTTTGATAAGTTGCTGGAGGCTGAAACCAGATAATATAACACCAATAACATAATAAAAATATCCATAAAATATTTATTGTGTCATAGAGAATTTGAATCCTTAATAATTAACGGAAAGAAAAATAAAATAATCACATTAAAAGTCAATTAAAAAGGGGACGTCTGAACTTGTTTGGTAGAAAACTGCAGATTTTTTCATTTTGAGTCCAAATTCATATCTATCTCCTCTTATTATGTTTCGTCTGTTTGCTTGATGGTTGTTAGCAGGATGATACAAAAACTACTCAATAGATTTAACAGACATTTTGTGGAGGGGTGGGCCGTGAACCAAGGAAGAAACCATAGCATTTTGGAGCAGATACAGATAAACGGGCGGAAGAAGACAAATATCTCAGGATGAAGAAGAGGAGCCGTACACGTAGAAGACGAAGACGTCAACTTGGAAAGACGAGGAGATTCCAGAGCCAAATGATTATTCCATTCATGTATTAAGGTTTCAGTTGATGGGGTTTCAGGTTAATATTAGTACAGTTCAGGAGAGTCCTGCTTTTACGAACAAGTGCAAATCTGTAATTTATTCAGTTTAACAACACAACCCCTCAAACACATGTTTAGGTTACGTTAAAGCACGATGCACACTGTGACGTTAAGGATCAGAGACCTTGGCGCCTACGCACATCTGGCTCCATCACCACGATTGGCCGGCAGTTTATCAGCCTCCATCAGTGGAGGGACCAGCCGGTCGATGTGTGGTGCATGCATCCTGTGTGAAGACATTTCCTGTGCTGATCTTTTTTTAGCTCCTGGCTGTTACTGAGCTGTTGGAGCTGCACGTCACTGCGACTGTCTGGCCTCTGCACTCTGCATCTTAATGAAGCTGCCACATATACGAGGCTGCCGCGCTGGTCCATCGCTGAAAACATCTCTGCTGCAGCAACAGCATATTAGAAATACTTTATCCCCACTGCGTGTATCGTAGAAATTAATAAAATAAAAGATAAATAATCAATCAATCAATCAAATTTTATTTGAATAGCCCCTATTCACAAATCACAATTTGTCTCATTGGGGAAATAACAAGAAATGAATATTAGAATCAGCTGGTTTGTGTCTGAGTCACTCAGTCGCAGTGAATTCTTTCATTAACACGAACATGTTCAGAAAATATTCTGGTTTTTGAGCTTATTCTGAAATAAGAAATGTTCCCACTAAGCTGTTTGAATAGAAGAAGAAAACTCATTTTAAATGCAGCTGTGCCATTTTGTTTCTTTGCACCAAAATAAGATTCTCCCAACATTCAACGTGCAAACAAAGCAGCTCCGTCTTTCATTCCTTCAGCGACCTTAGTGACAAGGTCATCAAAGTGGAAACATCCAAACAGCTGAAAGCAGAGTCCACGGCCAGTGGCCAGAGACCTTATGTTGTCCGTCCGTCCCATTCTTTCAAATCTCGTCCAAAGATTCAATTGGACTCAAGGGTGAACTGATCAGATTTTTGTAGTCCAAGGTCAAGGTCACTTTTTTGCCTTGTGAACACAATATCTCCCGAGCGCCTCGAGGGAATCCTTTCACATTTGGAAACAACATGCATTTAGATTTGAGGATTAACTGATTAGACTTGGTTCCTGGAGGTAAAAGGTCAAGGCAAAAGATGGTGGCACCAGGATATATTGACTTATAATATAGCAAAGTGTGTTTAGTTTGTTGGTGATGTGCCGCATTAACTCTCTTTAAAAAATATGTTGGCAGCACATGCTCAAGGACGCGTTGTATCTTTTGAGTGGCTGTGAGGAACATTGTGTGTCTCTGCTGTTGTATCTGTGTGTGAGGAACTTTCAGATTAAACAGCTTTCAGTCTCTCGTCCACGTCATCCGTCCAAACCACGCGGAGCGTTGATGGGGCACAACGGAGGCTCACAGAAAACACAACAGGGAGCAGTTTAAACAGAACTTTGTTTTTTACACCTCTGACGGAGGAGGAGAGACACTGTGACTTAATCAGAGATTTCTGATGTTCAAAACTCACTTAATAATATTTAATGGTACAACTCCGATTTGCAAACATAAGTGGAATTGTCTTCATTAGTGAACTGATCATCCTCGTTTTACTAAATAATAAACACGATTACAGCCTGAAATCCTCTTTGGCTGAATAATTATTGATCAAAGAGCTTAAAGATGGATTTCTACGTGAATTTTAAAATGCCAGCATAAACACACACACACTGAATGACCCACATCTGGAAGCTGTTTTTCATGTTAATCCAGTGATGCAGTAGATCAGGCTCAGTATATGATAAAACTCTGATCTGAAGGTTTATGTGTACATGCGTAAGCTGCATGGGTATTAACACTCACGGTGCCATAATGCAGCCGCTCAGCCGCTGGTACACCGAAACATCAGTGGACACGCAAAAAGAAAATGGAGAAAACAGGAATTAGAAAATTTGTTTACTTTATTCAACTTTTGTCATTTGTCATTCAAAGCAGATTAACAGAAATATAACATTAGCATATATTTCACTAGTCTATCATGTGAACTTGAAAATAACATATATAACATAACCTTTGACCAAATATACACTAAACAGTAGTTTGATGGTTCACAAACTTCTAAAAGACATTACAGCCCTGCGTCCTTGGGCTTCTGTTATCTCTCGCCAACAGGTGAAGTGTATATGCTCCGTCTGTGACTCTTTGTATTGGTGTGTGAGGTTAAGCAGGTTGTAAGGTTCCAGCCTGATGCACCAGAGTTACATAAGTCGTGTCGCGGACGCTGGGACCGCGAAGGCCTGAAATGACCCGACCTGGTCTACAGAGGCTTTCTGCGATCGCCGTCACCAGCTCGTCCCACCCTTATTGCCGTTTCCTACGGGCACCATCACCTCTTTGAAAAGCGGTTCGTCACTGGACCCTGGGATAGGTTGGACTGGGAAGGATCCACCTGCTGGAGCCTTGGTTTCTCTGGGATGAAAGGAAACATTGGCCGTCCACATTTTGAAAGGGGACAGCCCAGTCTTCACACGCAGTTATATAAGGCATAAAAACGACCTAGTGTTGCTTTCAGGAAGCTAAAGAAACCTCATCATCAGACCTTTAAAGGGTAAAGAACTAAACAAAAAGGATGGTGACGAAAACCCGAGCAACTAGAACAACCAGATCACCACCATCAGTTTCAGGGCGTAGCTGTGGCTTCCAGTCATGTGGCAGGAAGTGCAAAGATGATGATGACGAAGACGAAGGCCTCGGGCCGTATAAACACTACCTGTTGCTTTCTGCATTATTCAGTGTTTGGCCCCAGCTGCTGCTGTGATGTTGCATAACTTGTTTATTATCGCTCCTCTGAATCGGGTCATGTTGGGAAGGAGGGATATGATTCAGATTTCTGTCATAATCCACAGGAAATTGTACAACCCTGGAAGCTGTGTGAGTTTGTTTGTTTATTCCAGCGTGTGTGTGTGTGTGTGTGTGTGTTTGTCTTTCTGTTAGCATGAGATTAGCGGCAGCAAGCCAGACTGGCGCTGGGTTGTACCAACCTCCTCCCTCTAATAAAGGATTGACCCCGTGAACTGTGGCCCAATATAGACCAATAGCCCCTTTAATTAGGAAATAACTGTGTGTGTGTGTGTGTGTGTGTGTGTGTGTGTGTGTGTGTGTGTGTGTGTGTGTGTGTGTGTGTGTGTGTGTGTAACTCAGTAACAAAGAGCTCAGGACGCCTCAGTTCCATTTCAACATTTTATTACAAATATTTACAACATGAATTCGATCAGACGAATAAAAAGAGCAGCTTGAAATTTGAGGTAATGTTTTTCTTTCACATGTCGAGAACAGGAACATTTCAGTGACTTGAAAACACAGAAAGTTTAGGTTAATGCTCCCAACACCATGTTTTTCCTTCTCCAAAGCACCACGTGAACACAGTTTGTAGGACAGTGCAAAGCAGTAGTATTGATTTATTAAAGTCCACAGCAGCAGCAGCAGCAGCTGGATGTGTGTGTGTGTCTCCACTGCTCTTCCTCTCTGTGTCAGAGTCTGATTTCCTCGTACAAAGGCAGGAAATTCCCTGAAGTCCTGCTCATGTGTGTGTCTGTGGTCAAACGTTCACCGCCTCACTTCTTCTCTGTCTGACTCACTGATTCTCTGCTGAATCACACATTCACACACTTTGAGTCAGCAGCAGTCACTTGTTTGGACTCATCTCAGTGAAGGTGAATCACTGGGGAAAAAAGTAACTGAACCAGTTCCCCTTCGGTTTTCCCCTCAAACTTTCCGGCCTCGCCGGTTCCCTTCCTCGGCCTGAGTCTCTGTCGCGCCTCGTTCTCGGCGTGTTGATCTCCGCTGGGGGCTTTTACGTGCCCGACAGGCTCACGCAGATCCGCCGCAGAGGTCGCGCCACGGCCCCGGTAACCACTCGTGTCCCGGGACGGCCGATGTAGGTCAGCACCTCGGTGCGCAGAGGGATCAGATCGCCCTAAACGATCAACTCCTCTCCTAAGTCTCATTGGAGGCTATTTTCTCCCCCCATGTGTTCAGAAGGCAGGTATAACCCGATTTAGAGACAAAGCGGTCAGGGACTCCACGGCCCCCGCGCGACAGCTGCTCAGCATGGCCGCGTACCTCTCCTCCCCGGGCTCCAGCCTCGCCCTCTTGCTGGGAAGGAAGTCAGGCGCCGCCGACACCTTCCCCCGGCGTTTCCTGGACTGCCTCGCCGGACTCTGGTTCTCTTTGTCCTCCGTGGATTCACCATCGAATTCTTTCTCCGAGCAGTCCGGCTCCTCCACCGTTGGCTCAGCTGGGGTCTGCTCGGACGACTCGATTTGATCCCACGAGCAGGAGCCGGTTTCCATCGGCTCCGCGTCTGCCAGCTGCGCCTCGCTCTCCCGGGAGGAGTGATAGATGTCCCGGGCGGACCTCATGACCAGGGAGAGCAGGAGGCTCCGGTGAAGTCTCAGTCCGCCTCTCTGGCTCCGGGACGCGTACAGCTTGCTTATCGACACCGCCAGGATCCGTCTGGCTTCGGCGTTCACCTCCATTGCTGCTGTGGCACTCATTGTTTTTACGCGTAATTACGCACGGTCGTTATTTGGCACTTTGACCGAAAGGCTCGAAAAACAGACTTTTTCTTTTTCTGCCCAGAGTCGGACTTCGGTTTGAGTCTCGGCTGCTCACCCGGTGATGAGCTCAGAGAATTGAGAGCGTTTGAGCAGCAGGGTGGCGTTTTATTTCCTCTTTGACGTAACGTGGACTTCATTCCTCAGTGACAAACAGGCGCCGCCCACACCTGCTAGCTACACTCACACACACACACACACACACACACACACACACACCATCTGTTCCGTGAACCGTTTTTTCTCACGGTCGATCTCTTTTATTATTTAAATGTCTGTGCGTAAAAATCGGATGTAGTGGCTTAAACTCAGTTCCTCTTCCTCATGTTCATCTTTTATTATCTTTATGCGTTACGGTAAATATCCTCATTTACAACGTGGACCAACCAGTAAATCAAGATTAGATCAACAACACAGAAAGACAAAAGCGTTTTATTCAATTGTTATTTATCATTATACATATATTTAAGTGTAATAATAAAATAAGTCACCTGTTACATCCCTGCATATCTTAGAGTTTATTTAAATTTTATGTTTATATATATTTACGTGTCTGTAATAATAGAGATTTTCTTATAATAATTCTCATCAAAATAAGGGTTTTATAACATTATTTTAATTTGTCTTTGAATATCTATAAATCCAATAACTCATCGAATATGAGATTGTATTTTATGAAATATTCGACCCTCTAATGTGAGATTGTTTGGACTTTACAACATGTGACGAGATGATTCAGTGGAGGGAATTTAAAGAGTCTGATGAAGAGAGATGAGTTGAGACGGTGTCAGTTTTTAAATTCTGAGGAAAAACTCAGTTCGAGGAAATTACGATGGAGAAGGAAACGTGTCTCTCTCTCACACACACACACACACACACACACACACACACACACACACACACACACACACACACACACACACACATACAAACACATACTGCAATACGTCACTCACTTGCACTTGCAGGCTCCATATATGGTCCATCCGGTAGTAAAGCCCCATGGGTACGCGCACAGTGGAAACGCCATGACGCGAACGCGCAACCGCAGCCTCCCTCCTCCCTCCCTCCCTCCCTCCTCCCTCTCTCTCTCTCTCTCTCTCTCTCTCTCTCTCTCTCTCTTTATCGCTCGGTGATGACGTCATCACGCCTCCATATATGGACCTGTCACCGGTGTGAACGAGGTCACCACCAGATACCGTGATGACGCAATATGACAACTTTGGACCAACAGCAGAGGAAAGTGGAGAATCCTGCAGCCAGATTATGTTTCAGTCATAAAATATTGATTATGAAACATATTTTAAATACTAAACAATTAGTCCTGCATGACTGTGATAGTTAAACTGCTCATATTGCACATTGATATATGATCTATTTATCTTCTATAGGATACTTTCATAATAATAGTTCATATTATTGCACTTTTATATTTATGAAAGTATCCTACAGAAGATAAATAGCCTTGTATATGATAATATTTCATAGGATTGCAAATTAATTTATATTCTATTATGTATATATTGTAAATGTGTATTATATTTCACATTCATTTGTATTCTATTTATATCATATTATGTAATATTTCATGACAGTCAATATTTTGACTGTGCAATGGTCTTGGATTGATATTCTTTAATTGTATTCATGTATTTGTCGTGGACACTGATGCTTGTTGCTCATTCAACAGAAATAAAAATAGTTCATTTTACATCTGTTAAATACACATTTTTAAAGTAGAATTAATTGGCATATCCAATAAAAACAGTGCTCTACATATATATACATTAGAAAGACAGTGAAAATAAATGTGATTTTACTTGTGATTTTGTGATGAACATATGACGCTTGTGAAGTTTGTGGAAATAACAAAACACAAAATTATTCAAGACAACTGCACTCATGTCATTTTGATCAGAACACGTATACGACTAAACTCCACTTGTCACAAAAGTGTCGACACAAGTTTCTCAGTCAGTGAGTGAATCCCACTCGTTATCAAAGAGTCTGACAGTCACCCTCCCTGAGAGTTCAGCTGCTGTAAGAGCGGCCAAGTTGTAACCATGGAAACCTTCCCTGCTTTCCCCTCCCGCATGACGTGAACACGGCATAAGAAACACAAACACTACAATGGATACCACATGTTCTTGCTGTGCAAAAGTTTGACTCTAATTACGATTTCATTTGACAGTGACAGTTAGGATTGTTTCATTTCATCGTGAAGACTATTGTTATTGGAATGTTTCTTTGAAATAAATGCATTGTTTTTGTACTGCATGTTAAAAAGTGGTGAATAACACGTTTAAAATTCACATTTTAGGACGGAAGATTTGATTTACACCTCCCAGAAACATATTACAGCAAATGCAAAAACACAGAAGATACATAAAAGGAATCAAAACCTGCAAATTTCCGAAAATCAAGGAAGAACTTTGACAATACGTGGCTACGGAAGAGAATTTCTCCTCAACCTTTCATTGTCTGCAGGAGAAATTGTCACCAACAAACTGATCTGTTGTTGCAAGTGTCCCAGGTTTAAATCACAGTTTGCACTTTAACCGCACGTTCGATGGCCGGTTGTGTGAGACGAGCAGCTCTCAAGAGAAGCAAACAAGACTTCACCTCAGGTCTGTACCCGACTGGTTGCTATGGTGACAGTGTTATGTGTGATTATACTTACACTGCCTCTGCTTAAGGCCAAATGGGCGGTGGTGTGTGTGTGTGTGTGTGTGTGTGTGTGTGTGTGCCGACCAGAGGGTGGGGCTTACTTTTGGCACTCTACAGTATTTAATAGTATAAACAGGGACTTGTCTGCCTTGGAAATGACCTAGTTTCCAAATATATAACATGACTTTTGACATAACGCTCCCTACAATCGGTCATTTATCACTTATTATTGATTATTATTTGAATGCATACTTTTCAGTTTCAGATTTTTCCTTTCCATTCCTGTGAGGTTGAAACGGCCTCATGTGTTGTGTTGTGCAGTTTAAAGCTGCTTTTACTGATATTTTTTAAATAACAATGGATCAAATGAGTGAAGGATTTATTGTACATTTGCCAGCGAGACAGAGACACGAAGCTGCTCTGGTTCTACTCACTGTTTAACTGGGTAACAGTTACCATAGTAACTTCACAATGTGATTATACACTCATGGACTCTTTATAAGTCACACCTGTACAATGTACTGCAGTACAACTCTCAAAAAGTACTTTTACCAAATGGCTTTTACTTCATTTTTCTGTTTCTTTTGTTCTTTTTCTTTTGCATTACTTTTGTTTGATGTTGTACTGTTTTATATCATAATATTAATAATCACCCTTATCCATTGGAGAACGTGCTGATCACCTTTTAGTTTAATTAGAATGTTTTACCTGATTTCACAGATATTTATCCGAGTATGACGACACATACAATAACTTGTAACGTGTGAAATTCATCCACTTCCACAGACTTTAATGTGAAGTGCATTTCTTTGCAGCATTTAAAAGGTTTCTGGCTGAACGCAGATCTGTGGTGAAAGCTTTGGTGTAAATGCTGCAGATTCATGACCCACGTGTCGGATGTTTGTTGTAGTTTTCAGTTGCATCTCGGCCTCGTATGTTATCAATTAAATCCATGACGTGTATTTCCTCCTCTTTTTCTCTGAAAGCTGACGCCTTCTAACTTGGAACTGCTTACAAATAATTTTTTCTTTCTTCTCGACTGAATGTTCTTAGCAACAGCAGCAAGTTGTCTTTGTGTCTTCTCAGCATGGAAGTGGGTCACGCTTACGAGAGGCACTTAAAGGCACCATGAAGGACTGGGTCAGAGCTACTATATTTAGATGGAGCACTGTTCCCTCCTGTTTGTTGACCCTCTGCCAGTTTCTAATGTTGTACCAGACTTTGTTCAAAGAGAAAACGTGTCCCTGCTGCATCACTGTGTTTTAAAATGACTCAAACCTTCCTCTGAGCTGGACAGTACACGAGCCACAGTGATACAGTGAGTGGGAAATATAAAAACTGCTTCAGGTATCGATCTAAGGGTTTGATTGTGAAGTTTTTCTTATGAGCGGAAGGACTAAGGGACAGATTGTTCAGTGCTCTGAGGCAAGTTTGTTATTTTAGGCCACAGCTTTCACGCTTTATTTAGGGAGTAATACACAAATGAATAAAAATATGTTCCATGCTTGTAATAGACTGGGTCATGTTGTTTGCATATTTCAGTTTTAGTACTGATGCATTGATTTAGATCTGCAAACAGACATAATCCAGCTATATTATCTCGTTAGTAAAAGTTAATCAGTGAATTAGAAAAACAGAGACGAGCGTTTTCTACAGTCAAAGTATATTATATATTCAAATAACTCATTAAATGGAACACATCATCAGAAAGTTGAACACGTGAACAAACGTCAGTGTCATTATACCTAAAATGACAGAAACCATCGTTGGAAGAAATTTCTGTTGACAGAAAAATGCTGAGACAAAGGTTTGCAGAGAAATTAGTTGGAAATGCAAAACGTCATATTTAAATTAGAGTTTGATGTTATTTCATTCAACAAACCTAACTGGTCTTTCTTTCAGAGTGAACATGGGACGTCGCCACCTTGACAGAAAAGTAAAAACCTGAGCTGAACAAAGAAACTAAAGGCTGGTGTCAGGAAGTGACAGAGTTCCTGGGATAATGAATAAAATCTAAACTCTCTGACTCTCTCAGAGTGTGTGTCGGGGAGCGATGTTTATGACTGTGGCTGTGAGTTCTCACAGGAAAGGGAGGGAGGAAGTGGAGGAAACAGGATGACGACAGTAAGGAAGCAGCAGGACAGGACAGGGTGGGACTGAATGGAGACAAATGGGTGGGACAGGAAGGACAGATGTGAAAAGGGAAGGAGAGAACACCACTGGAGGATCTGCTGCGTGTGCATATTTCTTTCTTTCTGCAACAGCCTTCATCGATCGGCTCCGTTCATTCAGTCATTATTCATTTTTAATCAGCGCTCTGTGTTGTCGAGAGGATTCGTCAACTGATTTCCATTTCATCTGATTTGAGAGAATTAAGCAGGAGTTTTGTTTTCAGGAGGGTTGAGAAATTCAAAGGTTTATGTGGAGAAAGTCTGGTAGTTTTTAATGGTATTTCTATTGTAGTGTTCATTAGTGGAGTAGAGTAGAGCTCATACCTCCACCGAGGCCCAACCGTCCCCTTCAATCACCAAACTGCACAGATTCTTAAAAAATCTCTCAAAGAATCTCAAAGATATCTCTGCAAATAACTAAGACAAGACTGGAGCTGATATTGATCAGAAGATAATTCCTCATGACGAGTGACGTCATGGAGAAGTCAGAATATGACACCATGAACAGTCGAGGTATCTCTGCATGGACTTGACCTCAAGCTTAAATAGATTAAATAACTAATTCTGATGTATTTGCAGTACTCTGATGTTTTGCAGTACTCTGATGTATTTGCAGTACTCTGATGTTTTGCAGTACTCTGATGTTTTTCAGTACTCTGATGTATTTGCAGTACTCTGATGTTTTGCAGTACTCTGATGTATTTGCAGTACTCTGATGTTTTTGCAGTACTCTGATGTATTTGCAGTACTCTGATGTATTTGCAGTACTCTGATGTATTTGCAGTACTCTGATGTTTTGCAGTACTCTGATGTATTTGCAGTACTCTGATGTTTTGCAGTACTCTGATGTTTTTCAGTACTCTGATGTATTTGCAGTACTCTGATGTTTTGCAGTACTCTGATGTATTTGCAGTACTCTGATGTTTTTGCAGTACTCTGATGTATTTGCAGTACTCTGATGTATTTGCAGTACTCTGATGTATTTGCAGTACTCTGATGTTTTGCAGTACTCTGATGTATTTGCAGTACTCTGATGTATTTGCAGTACTCTGATGTTTTGCAGTACTCTGATGTATTTGCAGTACTCTGATGTTTTGCAGTACTCTGATGTATTTGCAGTACTCTGATGTTTTGCAGTACTCTGATGTTTTTGCAGTACTCTGATGTATTTGCAGTACTCTGATGTTTTGCAGTACTCTGATGTATTTGCAGTACTCTGATGTTTTGCAGTACTCTGATGTATTTGCAGTACTCTGATGTATTTGCAGTACTCTGATGTATTTGCAGTACTCTGATGTTTTGCAGTACTCTGATGTATTTGCAGTACTCTGATGTTTTGCAGTACTCTGATGTTTTGCAGTACTCTGATGTATTTGCAGTACTCTGATGTTTTTCCAGCTGCAGCCTGCAGAGCGTCAGGGCCGTTTGAGAAGTGCGCATGCGCGGGCTGTGGAAGCGGAAGTGAGCATCATGTCGGTGGAGGACCCGTTTTTCGTCGTGAAGGGGTGAGACATGAACTAATTCAGACTTAAACTCAACGTTAACTCCAGTTAATTCAACCCGCGTTACGTCCAGACTCGATCCTTTAACAGCGAGTGCGTGTTTCCCCCCAAAGACAAAGTTACACCAGTGAAGTTAGCTCAACGGCTAGCTGCGGCTAACTAGCCTCGGTGCTAGCAGCAGCTGCTGCTCCCAGAGCAGATGTTAGTTTGAGAACAACAACAGACTCGAGTCAAGTGAGATCAACGTTTGTTTGAATCTGTAGCTTCAGCTGGAAAGAGCCGAGCAGCTCCGGAGACTCTGCGGGCAGACAGCTAGCAAGGAGCGGCTAGCAAGGAGCTGTAGCCCCCGCTGCTTGTTTGGGTTCAGGGAGGAATGTAGAGCTCAGACTGGAAAACAACACATGACAGTAACTTTCCTGTGTGTGTCTCTCTCTCTCTCTCTCTCTCCCTCCCTCCTCCCCCCCTCCTCCAGGGAGGTGCAGAAGGCCCTCTCTCGGGCTCGCAGCCTCTATGACAGGTGGGAGGAGCTGCTGCAGGACGGGACCCAGGTGAGCTGGAGCTGTGACGCCTCGGAACGTGTCTCCGTCCCGGAGCTAATCCACCAAACTGTGTTTACACAGACCACAGTCACAAATCACAGGACTGACAGGGATAGTTCACTGAGAAATGAAAAACCACAACACGCCTCCTTTCTGCTCCTGTGGTGTCGTCCAAGTGTCAACAAGCCCCGACATTCAAATTCCACTCAAACCTGTATCATTTACACATGTTTTTAGTCTGAATGGTCTCTGATCACAGTTCACACACACACACACACACACACACACACACACACACACACACACACACACACACACACTGCACAAGCTCTCACCCAAGGGGCACGTGACAGCGTCAGCGAGGACATTTAGGTTAAGAACACAGTGTAAATGATGCTGTTTCGAGTGGAATTTGAATGTCGGGGCTTCTGGACACTTGGATGACATCACAGGGCTGCACACATACAGGACTGGTCAAAGGATTTCGAGGACTGCCAAGAGAAATCGTCCGATATGAAAGGGCTTTGGTATCGTTTGGGTTTTTCTCCTATGGAGCTGCTAAACCCATAGTTTTGAAACATACAGACGCCTCAACGCTGCCAGAATGATAAAATGATAGTCGATTATAATAGCTAAGGCAAATTGGAAGTTGAAAGTATTAACATATTAACTGTTAACAGTTTAAAGTATACTTAACTTAAATATATAACATATATAAAGTATAAAAAAGTGCATAACTCAAATTGGAGAAGTGTATGTACATGTTAGAAGTAAATATCAGTGAAATCTGGTTTATCCTGATTATTTTATGAAGTGGAGTGAAACCTGCGGGCTGACGGGCAGCGTAGAGTATTTATACGGTATCTTGGTGTATAGTTAGTGATGTTTTTTCTCAGGTCAGTCGGGATGAGCTGGACTGGAGCACCAATGAACTGAGGAACTGCCTGAGGGCCATCGACTGGGACCTGGAGGACCTCAGTGAAACCATCAGTATCCTTAAAGCAAGAGAACAGTGTCTCCCTCACCCCCCTACAACCCACATCTTCACATGACCTTCTGTATTCTTAACACAAACAGAAGCTTTGTGTCACACTCACCCGCCTCCATTTATTTTCCAACTGCATCAGAAGATGTATTAATCTCATAAAGTCAAGAACCCTTTTATTTACATGGTTATTAAGCAGAGGATAGAATTATGAAAAGACTCTTTCACTAGTCGGCAAAATGTCCGGAAAACCGGCAGAGGAGCGACCACAACCTGCCTCGGCATCTCATTGGGCTGTGACCCAGGACTGTTCCTTTTGCTGCTCGACAGGAGAACCACCAAAGAATGTCATTGGTTTTAACATTAATAAGCATATGAGAAGATTCTGCAGGGTTTTAGTGAAGGAGTGAATTAAATGCATATTCAGTTTTAAACCCATTTGTCTTTCTGCACTTGCATTAGCTGTTGTTAGTGAACTCTCCGTTTTTAGGGTTATCAGACACGTTGTGTTTGTCTGTTTGCCCCTTGACTCGCTCAGGTATCGTGGAGTCGAATCCGGGGAAGTTCAAACTCGAAGACAATGAACTTCAGGAGCGGAGAGACTTTGTGGAGCGAACCAGGAAATCTGTCCAGGTAAATTACATCAACACAAGCTTGGAAGGAACCAACAGCTGTTATGAGCAAAACAAACGGGTGTGGTCCTGTCATACTTATTCATGAGTAGTTAGGTGTGTCTGCCTGTGCACAGACTGGGTTCTCCTCCGTTTGGTGTTACCAGTGGTTACAGGTCAACCAGCTGGAAGAGAGACGACCAAACAAATGGGTTGTTCAGCCAAAGTCAAACATCAGTCTCTGCCAACAGTGACGCATGCAGCCATTTATGTGTTTTCACCCTGTTTCTGTCGTGAGGAGACAGACAATCGATTATCCATCAGCACCTGTCGGCTTGTTTACCTGCACTGCAGCTGTTAAAGCTCCTGAGCTGAATCCCTGTCTGCGCCTTAGGCCCAACGGAAAACATGAGTCAGTTTCTCACACAAGTCTTACGAGTAAAGGTACCATCCTTAAAATAGACCCGAGAAGAAAAGAGTCATCTGAGCCAAACAAAAGAGATTCGCTGAGGAGGAACAAAGGACTCGTTCTCAGGCCGGAGATTCAGAAAATGTGATAAATGAAGCTGTTTGCCCGGAGCGAGGATTTTAAACTGATGTTCTTCCTCCATGTTTGTGACACATTGTGGAGTTAAAGGTGTTTATCATTTTCTTATGTGTGTGTTTGCAGGAGATGAAAGATCAGTTGTCCAGCCCTTCTGCCATAGCTCAGGCAGAGAAGAAGAACAGGCAGGTGGGTGAACGCAGAGAGAGAGAGAGAATACATACACACAGAAGCAAGTTGCCTTTGTTGAGGCAGGATTGATTGATCACCTCATTCATTGCAGTAATGAATCAAAGCACAAACTACTTTTTACGGCTTGATTCAGCCATTTTTTTCTATTTTATCTTTCACACTGCAGCTGATGTGTCGTCAGGGCGCGCACACGCCAAAAATAAATCACTGCGGTATCCTGTGGTTTGGAAAGTGTTGTCGTCAAAAGTGTTTGCAGCACAAATCCAACAAACTCTCAAACACGCAGGCCTGTGATGCCTCATTACACAACTAAACACACAACTCATCTCCTGGTAACCCCATGTCCGTGTGTGTGTGTGTGTGTGTGTGTGTTTGCCCAGGCTCTGCTGGCTTCATCAGGCCAGGACAAGTCAACCGGACTGGAGGCTCACCTGGTGTCCGCGAACTCCAGATACATCCAGGAGCAACAGGAACAACAGCAGGTGAATAAATGGACAAGAGTGAAAGGAGGAGGAAATGGACAGAAGCTTAATTAACAATAGTTTAATAGAGGAAGAAAAGGTTTTTTTTTGCGAGAAGGAACAAACAAAGAAGAGAAAGATGCAGGGTTTGATAAAGAAAATGGGGAAAAGGAGAGATCTCGTTTGTGGGTTTTATTTTAAAATTCCATTGTAGAATAAACATGCAGCAGGAAGTGCCGCTCAGTTTCCTCCAGTAAAATCTGTCCTCACTTTTTAATGTGAAGATGAGGAAGACGAAGATCTTTGTCTCGTCCCCTAAGTTCACACACTGTGAAGTGACACAGGATTAAATGCAGGTGTACGGTTTATTTTCGGTGTCAGATTGTGAGATGTCGGTTTCGGTTTCCTGTCGAATGAGGAAAGTGTGTCGTCACACATCCGGTGTCGGGTTGTGGTTTTAGCGGTAAATGAATCAAAGATAGATCGTGTGAAGAGATGAGTTCTGTGTGTGTGTGTGTGTGTGTGTGTGTGTGTGTGTGTGTGTGTGTGTGTGTGTGTGTGTGTGTGTGTGTGTGTGTGTGTGTGTGTGTGTGTGTGTGTGTGTGTGTGTGTGTGTGTGTGTGTGTGTGTGTGTGTGTGTCACATTGTGGGGTCTGGCACTCGATAGCACAGTCACAGGGTGGGGACCAAAAACCTGGACCCCAGGAAAATTCCGTATGACTTTCATATGAACAAAAAACAACATTTTGTGATTAGGTGCGCTTAGGCGAGGTAACTCAGTACCGGCCCCTAGTGGCAGGGGATGGTACTGCCTGAACACTCACTTTCCGATTTGAGAACACAAACACATCCTTGTCTTTGTGATATTCTGAGGACACCAGACAAGACCATGCATTGTGGCTAAAATGCTTATGTGAAAGTTTTTTTTTCTGTAACTGATTTATCTGCTATCATAAAGTTAAGCTAACATTAATTTTAAGGTGATTGAACAAATTAACTGCAAAGACAAGCTAATAAGTATGAGGAATAATGGCTAAATATAGGTTTAATTTAAACGCAGTAACTATATCCATCATTTTCACACAAAATGTGTGTCTGTGTGTGTGTAGCTCATCGTGCAGGAGCAGGATGATCAGTTGGAGTTGGTGTCGGGCAGCATCAGAGTCCTCAAAGACATGTCAGGACGTATCGGAGACGAGCTAGACGAACAAGCAGTGTGAGTACACACACACACAAGCATCATTTTACTTGCAATTATATTTAAGTAAATTTTCCCTCATCGACTGTAAGTGATTGCAAGACGTGTATATACCTTTAAGACCGAGAGCGACGTTTGTGTGCATCTCATCCACCGTGTCGTCCTTTTCAAGACACGTGACTGGTGAAATACAAATCATGATTCATTGAAATACTCATGGGACGTGTAGTTTGTGTGTTTAGCTCTCAAATGTTTATTCTGCTCCAGAGGCTGAGAAATGTAAAGGTTTTGTAAATGTTGCCAATTTTTGTCAGGTTTTAGGTGGTTTATATTTATATTATTGTCCTAATGGGTCAAAATGTCCTCTGAAGCTGGACACTCCTGATGAACCCCTCCTCTTTAAGCTGTGCCTTTATTTGGGAAGATTCCTATTAATGTTTCCTGTAACTTTCCAGTGTCTTGACTTGTTTGGTCAACAGGAGGCTGAGACCACACACACACACACACACACACACACACACACACACACACACACACACAGAGTGATGTTTGTTTGTCGTAGCAGAAAGTGTCAGTGAACGGTGACTAAACACCCTCGTGAGGGCTGAGCAGAATAAACACAGGCAGCGTGCTCACACACTTCATCACCTTGTTGTCGTCAGTACACACTGACTCACTTAAAGTCACAAGACAGGAAATGTTATTATGTTTCTTACTGAGCAACAGCGCCCTCTGCAGCCACACGTGGTGATTCATTCTTTGGGGCTGCGTTTCGGGCGAAGTCGTGCTTTTCATGTAGAGAAAAAACAAAGTCCATCAATGTGAACACTGAGCTGAACGCTGGATATTATATGATCATCTCCAGCTGTAACAAATCCACCAAACTGTTCAGAATTCTTCATGTTTTAACAGTTTCCTGCTGAATATTGGAGATAAACTCTAGTTTTTAATAAGTCTTTTTAACTGATCTCAGCTTCACTCTTCACCTGCAGCTGATTGTGACAGTTGAAGCTGTGACTCTCAGTCAGTTCTTCTCACAGGAGATCGAACCCACTCACCAGAGTCACAGAGAACAGACGTTCAGGGAGCGAAGGAGGAAACTTAATTCACAGTAAATTAACTCTTTTTAATCAAACTGATTTAATTAAATTGTTTGTCTTCATTTCAGTTCTCCTCATAACATCCGGTGAACATCTGCAAGAGACAAATAGTTTTTCAAGTTCATAGAGTTTGTGAGCTGCTAATTTTAGCCACAGAACAAAAAGGAGAAAGCTGAGTTGGAGCAATATGCCCTTACAGCAGAGTATTGTGTTTTTTTTTGTAGTGACACTAAAGCTTTATAATTCAAAAATTATCTCATGTTTCTTTTTCTTTTCATGTTAGTATGTTGGGGGATTTTGGAGACGAGATGGACCAGACGTCGTCCCGCATGGACTCGGTCCTGAAGAAGCTGGAGAAGGTGTCTCACATGACCAGCAGTAAGTTCACACACACACTGACAGACTAACACACACACTCTGAGAAGAAGACCATTTAGAATGATTCTCGTTGGAGCACATAAGTTTCCTTAAATTCAGTAAAGCTGCACCATATTTCTCACACTCTAAAGATCTGGATCACCTTTATCCAAATCCCAAACCACCACCTAACGAGCTTTGTGTCTGTCGTGTCCCTCAGGTCGGAGGCAGTGGTGCGCCATTGGTGTGCTGGTCACCATCATGATCGTGGTCCTCATCCTCTTCTTCGCTCTCTGACGTCGGTGACCTCCGACCTCTCCACCACACTCACCGACTCCTCCCTGTCTGTGCGGTTGGATGGATGGACAGATAACGGGAAGAGGAAGGTGTCTCTCCTCCCTCCCCTCCCTTCCTTTCTTCTCACCAGGGAGAAACTGGAGAGAAGTCTGGACGCCGTCGTTCTCCTCCCTCTGCTTTTAGTGATTCTGGTGAATGTCGGCAGCAGAGCTTTGAGTGGGGGGGGGGGAGACTCCGCTGTGTTTATGTTCATACTGGTACATTTCGGTTAATGTTGGAAATAAAGGTACCGAAAGGGAGGGTCGGGACGTTAAAGCTGTCGGGATAAAAACACATTTGCAAAGTTCAATGTCACCCAGTCGAGAACATTCCCCTGCCAAGGCCCATCAGTCCCTTTAAATCCAAACACACTCGTACGTGTCGGTTCCCCCAATATTTGTTTCATCAAGATCCATGAAGATCCGTGAACAAGGATCCGCGATGAACCAGAAACTAAAATCTGTTTAGTAAGTTATTAGTTTCCAGAAGTAAAAAGATTTGAAAGTATTTTAGAGGAAGGAAAGAAAGGGTGGACAGACGGAACGTCATTCGAATGATCAAAGAGACATTAACCTCCTTTTTTTAACTGTTGAATCTGTAAAATTGGATGATTCGTGCTTTTAGCTGACAGAAGCAGCGTGGGAGGGAGGAGGTGGAGGGGCCGGGGCTTTTCAGAGTTGCCTTAAATCTATTTTTATACTGTTATTAAAAGCGCATTCTGTTGATGTGCCTATATGATCGTCAATCAGTAGTTAAACGGGCAGCAGTGATTGGACAGAGTCTGAGTTTTTCCCTCCGCACGACAGCAGCAGATTTTACAGGTGAAGACGTTTCAGCCGCACAGGAAGAACAAGTCACGTGTGAAATCAGCCCCTGTGGTGTGTTGTGGTCAAATCAGAACACGCAGACTCGCAGTATTCACGGCACGAGGCCTCATTGTGACCCCGTGTCGCTGAGCAGAGGTCAGGGCCGGACGCCGTCGTGCTCCTGCCTGTGGTTCAGCACACGATTGGCTGAGGCTCCGTTACTCTCGCTGGGTGAAGACACAGCCTTGGCTCAGAGCAAATGGGTTTCCCCTGAATTTTTTTTTGGAGAAGCTTCAGCTAATGAGTGGAGGAACAGTTGCTGGGCAGGATGTGTCCACACGCTGCCCAGACTTAGGCCTACAGCGCCCTCCGCTGGAGACTGTCTGCCATGCTTTTCCTTTGTGTCACGTCAGGTAACACCGCCCACATCAGGGTGTGTTGCAGTATACATGTAAACTCTGATGCTTTCATTTTTGTAGATGAACATTTCTCCTGTACAAAGGCATGATGCAGTTTCTTGCTTTCATCCACCAGTTACAGAAAAACAAAATCCAGAACGTGCAATTTTATATTTTTATTTCCTGTTTTTACCTCTGAGGTCAAACACCCTTTGTTCGATGCAGGCGGGGTTCATGATATAAGATCTGTCACTGCCAGAGCTCTTTTTGATCCATTAGTTCATGTGTGCTTTTAATGTGCTTTACGTATTCCAGCCTCAAATGTCAGTGTGGGAAATTAAGCAAATAAATGAAGCAGTTGTGATTTCAGCTCAAGTCGAGTCTTTGTAAGATCTCAGGCTTGTGAAGGTGAAGCCATCGAAATATGAAAGGACTCTTAGTAAATCTTAGTTTCTTAAGTTAAACCTGATGCTTTCCTGTGTCGTCACCTCATGTTCAGCATGATGCTGTAAAATCCCATCTGTGTGAGATCACTTCTTTTTGGTTCTTAGTTTTTGTTTAATCCAGACGATGGAGTGTTAGCGTCACTTAGAGGGAAATAATCAGAGACATTGAGATTAAGGACATAATATTACAAGAATAAAGTCGTCTTTTTTGGCTACGTGTTATTTTCTTACATGTGAATTATAGCTTAGTATAAAGTGAATATATTAGGAGAATTTATCACCGACTTAATCACAACTTTATTCTAGTAACGTGACTTTTTTTCCTCGATTACAAATGTATTCTCGTAATATAACTTTTCAAATACAGAATATTTCTAGTCTCAATTGCGAGCTTCTTTTCATATTGTGACTTTATCCTCAACTACAACTTTAATCTCGTTATATTACAAAAAATCGCAGAATTTACCTTCTACAGTGTCTCTAATCTGTCGTGAGTCCACAAAGCCTCTGGAAGTAAATCGGTCTCATCAGTTTTTTAAATTTTAAAGCCTTTGAATTTCTAGTACTGAATTCTTTTACATTGAAATTTTGTATTTGTATTTTTGTGCCACTGAATTTCAGCCTTTCAGTCAAAAGTTCAGTAAGTATCCCGGGTGTTGAATCTGAATTTTGGAAGTCGAATTTTTGCAACTGAATTTAAGCACTTTGAGAACTATATACTTTGTGAAAAATACCTAAGACTGAAATTTATTCAATGTAAAAAGAATCAATACTAGAAATTCTAAGGCATTCAACTTTCAGAATCTGATGAGACTGATTTACTTCCATAAGCCTCAGCAAAATGCATTTTCTAATATCACAAGCATTTCGGGAGTTGCCATGTAATCGATGATTTTAAAATGTAACAAATGTAAAACAAACCCCGGCGACGTAGACGTAACTTAAATTCTGGTTAAGAATGACTGAGTTTAATGTTATGAAGTGGTTGACGTGCTCTTTAATGCCAAACAGCTGTATCTACTATTTTACTGCCTCCAGTGAATAAAAAGGTTGCAAAACCTTTTATTCATTTCTGTTCTCCTACATTTGGACTTTTATTGAGGATTTCATTTCACACGCATTACACGAACAATCGATGTCACTTGGCAGCTGCTGCTGTTACCGGACAAAGAAATGACACGGTCGCACATGATTGTTATTGGCACTGATGTTTTATTAAACCTGTTCAACATGAAGTTAAATGGCAGTGGTGTATTATTATTATTATTATTATTATCTCTATTCTCATTTAATGTGTTGTTCTGATTTGCTCTGCTCCTTTTAAATGCATCTTCAAGACTTGTTCAGACTTGTGCTGTGTGTTTGTTCCTTTGCTGTGTGAACTTGGCATCTGGGCTGCAGTTCTCTCACTGTCCTGCAGATGTTATAGGAGTGAGTTTTAATTGAGATGCACTCTTCAAAATGGAAACCTCATCACAACCTGTTCTGAGAGCAGACCCGACCAAGTCAAATTACATTAACAGGCCCTAACGAGCAGGGCGCGGGCTCCTGGTGGCTTTGTGAACTACAAGTAGTTCTGAAAACACCACGTCAGCAGGCAGGAGGCTGACTCATTCAGATATGTCACAGACGTCATGTTAAACTCTGCGGGAACAAGAACAGCACACTGGTCACTGACAAGATTATTTAAGGTATCCACATAGAAGTGGTCACGATATTCATTATTTTGAAATCTGAGTCTAGAGATTAAAGTCTTGAGTCTAGATAGTTGTTGGATGTGATGATGTGATGTCATAAGGACATATAAAGATTTATATGGTCCTTTATAAGCCAAGAATATACATCTTGAGATTGAAGTAATTTCTTTGCAAGTCCTTCGACTATATCAAAGGACTTAAGGATCAAAGAGATTTTATCAAAGGACCGTATAAGTCTCATGATTTTCATGGTCCTCTGAATCGTTAGTATTGGAAATAACTAAAGTCTTGAGATTTATAAGAACTTGGCGATAAACTTGGAATTTAAGACGTAATTTCAGACCAGCTTCACAATGGAGAATGTTGCACGTGGAGACGGTTCACACAATGACAGAACTAGTCAGTACTTTGTTCCCTATTTTATATGGAAACTGATTCACAGATTAAGTCTGTGATAACATGTATATGTGATAATGTCTGTGATAATGTAATATAATTCTCTACTTGCAGGAATGCGGTTGAGCGTCAACGTACATGGAGATTTGCCCCCAGCTGATCAGGACATTTATGTAATGAATTATTTACACAGCATTGGACTGAGTCAGACTGACGTTGTTATAAATACCAATTATTTGGCTTATGACCATGTTGAAAGCAATGAAAACAATGTTGGCGGCCGAGACGTGACTGTAGACTTTGGACATCTTGAGATCAGCGAAGACAATGAAGTGGACGCAGGTGTTATTGAGGTTGATGACCCCCCCCTGCCTGAAGAGCCCAGGAAAAATGCAAGAGAGGAGGATGAAGAGGACGATACATTAAGGTGGTGGGAAGACATTTATTACGATGATTCAGACAGTGACAACGAGTACAAGACTGACAGCGACGATGACACGGACAGTGAAAAGGCTCCACCCAGTAATGCAGGTGTTGATGACGTGGTTCCCAAAGAGGAGGACTCCACGTCCAAGGCGAAAGATGATACACAAAGTCAAGATACTGTCGTGGCTGTGTGATGACTGTTATTTTGTTGATGTTCTCAGTCTGTTGCACGTCTGTCACATGTGTCTCTCTGAGGTTTCTAGGTTGTTTCCCATTAATAGATTACTGGTAGATTTTCATTACTCTTGTTGAGGGTCCAGAGGATGTTGCACCTTGTTAAGCTCTATGAGACGAATTGTGATTTGTGGATATAGGCTATACCAATACAATTTGACCGATTGGAATGGTTGACATCAGTTGAATGATGCAGGACCATAAAATTGCAGAATAATAAACAGAAAAACTATAGTTAGAATGATGACAAACTAATACTAAATATATTAAATGCAAACAAACTTAATATGATGAAAATATGATGCTTTCAGAGCTTTAGTATTTTATAAAGATCCCAGAAAAGGTAAATAAAGACCCAACACAGGCATAAGGTCATTCCTGTTTGTTACAAACCTTTTATTAAGATTCTTTTCCTCATTTTTAATCATTCTGGTTTACTTTTCTCTTTACAGTAGTTAATGTGCAATTATCTTTATTACTGGGTCACAGTTAGGAATTCACAAAGTTATTGGCACTTGGAACACATGGGGGAAACACTGGCATGTACACAGGGCATGGGGGCGGGGGGTGGCGCAACGGGGCATCAGGGCTATGTTTTGGATGGGGGGGGCAGGGCGGGGTAACACGGCAGGGCTGGGGTTAAAGTCTAGGGTGCGTGCGTGCACACGCGTGTTCAGGTGAGGTTGGGTATTTTCTTTGACATCAGTAGACGCTACTGCATTGTTTCTGTTATAATTCTTTAAAAGTCCTTTTTTCCCTCTATTTACTTCCAAAAACTGTTATGTCACTTTTTCATTTTTCTGAGATATGAAGAATAATAAAGAATAATACCTCATGCTGCGAGTGCACATCTAACAATCAAACTTCGATAGTGCTTCTATGTCATAATGTACAGTTTATATATTTATATATTTATAGTGGAAAAACAAAGAGTTCTGCAGAGAATCTTCACCCAACACCAGAGACAAGGAAGCGAAGGAATAAAAAATAGTCATTCACTGTTGTTATGGTCATATGTAAGCCCTGCCCCCCCCACCTGTTCTGTAGTATGATTCTGAGGTAAGACTGTGTTGACATGGACTCTCGGCTTGTTTCTGTAAAAACCCTGCACTATATGCATTCAAATGGTCCGAGAGCGCTCTGCTGAGGCTCCCAGGTTTGTTCCTGAAAAAAACTAAAGAAAAAGTGATGTACCTGCTTTGTAACAGCAGCCGCAGCAGTTGAGAAGCTGCGTGCAGCGCTGAGATATCTGTAGGGATTAAGGTCGGCTATGGCTGAGAGCTCCCGAGGTAAACTGGTACTTTTTTTATTTAACTGCATCAGCGACACGGAGACACACACGTGTCCTGCAACACATCCTGAGAGTCTGCAGGTGTGTGTGTGAGCTTCTGTATCTCAGAGGTTTGCCCGTTTTGTATACATGTATGCATATACAGTATATATAGATATATATGTGTGTCTGTGTGTTTTGTCTCTGGTGTGTGGGGATTTGGGAAAGAGCAGAGTAAATGTTTCTGGATAGAAGACTACAGGCCTGCAGGCAGCAGGATTAGAGACGAGTGGAGCTTAAGGAGTACAAGGTGGAAAAGTTGGGCGAGGGTTGATGAGGTCAGGCCGCAGCGTTGAGGAAGAGACGGTGCTGACGGAGACGAAGGGATGGAGAGGGAGTTCTTCTCTTCTCAAGGTATTCCAGTTTTTAAAAACACACAATGACACAACTCCAGGTTTTCAGCAGGGTTCCTACCAAGGAGAAATCCACCCTTTATTTAGTCTGGGATTTCCTACATTTACCAGAATGCAATGGCTTTGCACAACCCCTTTGTGGCGGCTGCCTCTTTATCTGGTTTTGTGAGCCTCTTTTACGTCGGAGAGAAGCTTTTGCTTTTCGATATTAAAGCTGCACATATTCATGTTTCTGACATTGACGAGTTTGTGTTAATTTGGGAAGTGTCACTCGTACCCGAACCTGCCGCCTCCTCTACATAGCATTTTTGGCATCTTTCAAATGATTGCTTTGGTTTTATGGCCCATTGCTTTCAGCAGCTGCTGCCCAGCACCAAGCTGCAGACAGACAAACACAGTGGAGCAACTGAAGAGCCAGATATCTTCCACCGGAGGTGGTAGAGGCCAAAATGGAGCAAAAGGGAGGCTGATGTTGATCAGTGTCTGTTTGTCATTATTAGAGCCAGTATTGTTATCAAAATGGTGTAAAGGTTTTTCCAATATCCACCGATCTAAAAGGATTCTCTATTAAAAAAAAAAAAAAGACAGTTGGCTGCTAATGTAAAACATAATGTCCCCAAACTGGCCTTTATATCAATATGTTGGTGTGTGGTTACTACTTGGTGCACTGCCCCCAACAGGCCAACGAAATAGAGTGATACAGCTTTAATGGAGAAGCACCTGGAGCTAAAGCTCTCAGGAGAATACACTGATACAAGTGATTTAGATCTGTAATATTTGAGGGGTGGACTTTTCCTTTAACAGTTGACTGGATTCTAACATCAGTTAGAAAAATAAAGACAAATACAACCAGGACTCGCACCAGACATTTTCCCATGCAATAAATATGACAGTTGAACACCCAAAGCATTTTGACAGAATTGATAGAAGGAAGGAAGAAAGTTGTAGAGCTGTAGTCAACCATAGAAAACCTTGCCAATGTGTTGGTTGCACAGGGAAGATTCAACTCTACTAAGAAGCCTAAACAAACTCCAGCACATTAAATCATTTCAACCCAATTATTAAACCAAAAACTCTTTGTTTGCCTATTTATTTATACTTCTTTGACCTGGTGTCAATTACTGCAGAGCCGGCAGCAAGGAAACATTAAAAGGCTAAACCTTTGCAGTCGACATGAGGATGTGTGAGTTCAAAGTTGCGTAAAAGCTGAAAATAATGGTAAATCCTGGAAGGCCACTGGTGTGATACTTTTCTGCTTTACAAAGTAACACCTGCGATTGTCTGACCGATCGACCAGGAGACTACAGCCCTGCAACCTCATCCATCTGCTCGATGACTGTCAATCAAACTGGATTTTTAAGGGGAAGGTTTTTACCAATTTGTGGTCTGAACCATCAGATGCTTGTCGTGTGCTCACCTTCCTTCTCTGTGATTTGTGAACGATCACATTTCACTTCCTGAAAACCTCCCAGATCTGTGTAGGAACCTCCACCTGTCTGCTGACACCCCTCACCCGGCTGAACTCTCCCCCGCACCCACGGTAACCCCTCCTCCAACCACCTGGAGTAGAGTTTGCACAGTCAATGCTCCCACTTCCCGCCTGGGGGGGAGGGAGACAGGTCGATGGGCACGTTTTAATTTTTTCATACAGTAAACAACAAATGTCATAAAGAGAGTGAAGAGAAAACATACAAAATAAAAAAGGGAATAGTACAAAAAGATAAAAAAAAACAAAAATAAGGAACTTACACAAAGAACCCTCACGTTACATCTCAATCCCCCCCGTCCCACTTCTGACACCAGCAACCAAACCACAGACAGGAAGTGACATAGTGAGTGTGCTCAGAAAGGTGCAGAGGGCTTTGGCTCTCCAGGAAAATCGAGCGCTTGCCCAAAGGTGCATTTTTTTTTTTAATTCAACGATTATTTCACTTTCTCCTCGTCACTTTTGTTCCCATCCGTGGATCGGCAGCCGAGACAGAGATCCGGAGTGAAAGCGATGGACAAACTTGCGAATGGACGAGTTGAAGCTCAAACGGCTGCTGTGCTCTTTTCTTTTTGGAAGTCGTGCCAGTAACTTTCAATCGACTGACAACTGTTTTTTTGGCATCTTAGCCCACGAGCGGTGGACGTTTTGGTGGGTGTGTCTTGTGTCGGACTTGTAAAATGAGCAGCAGGAGCCTCCGGCGGTCCGCTGTTAAGGTGCTCGGATGAATACAGTGATCGAGACTATTTCATTACAATCCTAGCTTGTGTAGGATCACTGCTTTTTGGAATTCCGCCCTCTGGTGACACACGCAGTAACTGCAGCTGCTGAGTCCCCCCCCCCCCTCACTCCTGAGTTGCAGTAGCTGCATTTAGTCACCAGGTGGCATCTTAAGAAGAACAAAACAGTCAAGCAGCAGTAGCTTATTTGTAGAAAAGCTGGTCCAAGAACCAGGTCAAGTAAACTTACTTTGGGTCGATTTCTAATTGACGTTTATGCGAGATATGTATTTGAATCGTCACAAGACAATGGAGAGTAATACTTTATCCACAAAGAGATTTTTTCTAACAGACATTCAGACTTGTAGCCTTAAATGAAGTGAGCCTGGCAGCGTTTTGATTCCCTCAACCGTCCATCCGTTTATCAGTTAGCTCGTCCATGAGCTTTCTGCAGTTTTTCTGATTCCTGCCCCAACAGCAGCTGCTGCAGAGTAAAAACCAAACATCTGGTCCGGCATCAAAACCCCAAACCCTCGACCCTCCCACCTGCAGCACCGCAGTCATACAACAATCACAATGCAAAAATATGTGGTTCTCTTTCTCTAAACTATTTTACAGCTAGCCATGTCTCCGCTCTGTCTTTTTGTAAATTCTTTACACAACTTGGCAACTCTACATACAGGTGTTAATGTTGAATTATTAGTAGCATCTCCTTTAAAATACCTTTCAAGGACTACAGTACACTAGCTCAAATGTAGAAAACAAAATAACACAAGGCAACAGAAAGTGTGAAACAAAAAGAAAACTTTCTGAAATGTGTACAAAGCTCTTCTAAAAGTGCGACCAAACTCGCTTAAAAAACAAAAAGGTCTTCTCCGGCCCTGCTCAACCTGTAGTCACATCTGTGCTCAGACATGGCCACAGCCTGTGGTGACTTTTAAAAAAAGATTACAGGTGAAATATGTAAGTATCTTTGTTTATAACATTCAAAAACAGTTTCGACACGATGTCGAAGACGTCCGTGTTGTTGCACAGTTATGAACTTAAGTTAGCATGCTAATCGGCTAGCCTCTCCCGTCTCATAATACCACTGCACTTTAGGTGGCGATATTGAGTCACTGTAGCATCCAGTATGCCCTCAGGCTAACGTGAGAGGAGGGCGAAGTAGCGCTGATGACAGGGCGCGACAATAGACACAAAAAGGGCTAAACGTCTTTGCCACCAACGTTCGACGGCAGAAAAAAAAAAAAGATAAAAATAGAAGCAAAACTTAACATTGTTGCTTTAACTGCTGGCGCCACCTCTTGGAATGTACAGGAATAAAATTTGAAGCTGAACTTGCAACGTTTCTCCTAAACCAGCAAGTGAAAAGATGTTTATGCCGATGCAGCGACAGCACAAAACATACATATAGCAACTGTATGGGTTTGATGAAAGGTGTTTTGATTTACCACACTGAGTATTACTGTTCAGTTTCATCTGTGCAGAGGGGTGTTCAAAACGTCTTTGTGAATCATTCCTTATGGAAAACCTTTTCATCTCAGCAGCTTCTAGCTACTGTCTTGTAACATTTCCTCCGAATTAAAAGAGGAAATAAAAACAGACAGATTAAAGAAAATATCCATTTCTCTGTGCTCGTTGGAAAGACTCTTCTTCAAATCCCTGGACGTGAAACACAGTTTGAACCCACGTGCACCCAGCAAACCCGACGACCCAGGAGAACAAGCACCGACAGACGGCGGAAACTTGGACGAGAAGCGTGTTGCATCGGCCTGAACCCTCCGTCTTCACAGCTTCTCTTGCACAGTAACAATAAATTACAGAGACTTCAGATTCTCTCTGGATTTTCTGCCTGTGTTTAAAATTCAGAAGTTTGGAAAAACAACGCAGAGGTCTGACGGAGCCTTCGCCTCTTCAGTGGACGCCCTCCACATTCTCTGACTGAGAGTCACAGCTTCAACTGTCACAATCAGCTGCAGCAAGTTGAAGAGTGAAGCTGAGCTGTGGATCGGTTGAAAAGACTCAGAAGTTATTAAAAACCAGAGTTTATCTCCAATATTCACTTTAAAATATGAAGAATTCTGAACAGAGTTTGGTGGATTTGTTACCGCAGCAGCTCTTCTGGTTCAGGAAGCAGAGGATCATGGGTAATATTTTAGTTCAATGAGTGGGACGAAATATCGATAAGACTTTTTTTCTCTACTACATGAACTCCACCCAACAGAATAAGTGGCTGCAGGGGGCGCTGTTGCTCAGTCAGTTACAGAGTGTTGCTTAAATATTGGGCTCCTGCTCAAAAATACACCGTTTTTTCCAGATCCCCAATTCTTGAGAACAGTTGAAGATTTGCCAGATCACTTCTGCCATTCTAATAGAACTGTCTTCACATTATCGTAGTGCGTGAGAGCTTTAGACATTCAGCCAAATGTGTTTCTGGATACAAGATATTCTTCAATTCTTCTACGGATATTTAGTGCAAATTCAACCTTGTGGAAAAACAAAATCCAATTGTCATTTTCTCCAGACAAGCTCCATTTTTGAAAGCGTTCCTCTTTCTCTGGATCTCCATTAAGTGGCTGCTCGTCTTGCCGGGGTCGTGTTAAAAAGGCTTTAGGAAAATCAGACATTTATTTATTCAGCCTCTGACCCCACACCTCTGCAAAAACGCCACGGTACATAAACAAACAAGCACCCAGGTATTTATCTTGGTGGCACAAGGCCAGTGAGACGCTCGCCTCCTCCTCCTCTTTGTCATTAGTCTCCTCTCTCCTCTCACTCTTGTGTCTTTGTCTGGATTGTGGCTTCACTCATGTGACGGCAGACTGCCGCAATGCCTCATCTGTCCTGGGAGATTCTTAACAAACATCTCCTCCTCAGGAAGAACAGCGCCTGCACACACACACACACACACACACACACACACACACACACACACAC
Organism: Verasper variegatus; assembly: GCA_026259375.1. Taxonomy (NCBI): domain Eukaryota; kingdom Metazoa; phylum Chordata; class Actinopteri; order Pleuronectiformes; family Pleuronectidae; genus Verasper; species Verasper variegatus. The sequence continues at coordinate 1,702,380 of CM048044.1, read as the reverse complement.
ACACACACACACACACACACACACACACACACACACACACACACACACACACACACACACACACACACACACACACACACACACACACACACACACACACACGTCACTGCTCAAGTCTAGGATGATTAGAATTATTTCTTTAACCGCACTTGGTCAATTGATTCAACAGTCTGGTCGATATTAGCTCCACGATTGGCTGCGTCTCTCCTGTGGATGTTGTGATTGGTCGGCGACAGCAGCCAGGGGAATTTAGGGACACAGACTTTTCTCATCAATAGTCTGATTATTAAAAGTGTGATAAACACACAAAAAGGAAATATCACACAATCGGACCACAGGGTCCCAGGAGAGGGAGGTGGGCAGTACGCACTCACACACACAAAGCACAGATGTGCCTGGTCAAACGTACCTACGCCCATTTATTTGCATGTTTGCATTCGAATAGCTCACACACACACACACACACACACACACACAGTTGGCAGGGATTTGCATTCGACGAAGGAAATGGAGTCGACAGAGAAATGAAGCAGCAGTAGATGTTAAATGATGGTTCACATAATGAGGCAACAAGGGGCCAACACTATTTAGCTCCTTCCTCTCTGTGTGTGTGTGTGTGTGTGTGTGTGTGTGTGTGTGAGAGAGAGAATGTATACATAATGAGGGGATGCGACGGAGAAATGTAAACAAAGAAAACAGAAAAGTGGGGAGGCAGCAGGGGACGGCAGAGAGGGAAGTGGAGGAGAACTGAGGGGAAGAAAGTGTCCTGGCTGCAGTTTGAGCTGCTCACACACGAGACGCTCACCAGGCAGAGATGGAATAATTAGAGGAGGAATCTGTAGGATTAAAAAAAAAATAAAAAAACCAGACAGAGGTTCTGCTTTGTCTGGCATCTTATTTTACATTTAAATGTTCACCCAGGGACAGCAGCTCCGCAGCCACATGTGCAACATGGCCGCAGTGCATCTGCAGCACTGTCGTGTCACACATGTATGAAGTCTGTGCTGTGGATGAGTGACTCTGCAGATGTGTGCGTAAAGCAGGGGAGGACAAAAAAAAATAAAAAGAGCTATGCTGCTCTCTGAGGCAGACAAAAACAAACAGCCACTCATCTCAACCTCTGTGCACATACCACCCACCCACACACACACACACGTATATACAGACCTTGCAGAGCTGAGCACCCAAACCACCCACACACAGCGACAGACATGCGCACTCTCCACACGAAGCCAGACACACGTATGCAGCACATAAGAATCAGACGCAGCCTGGCATAGGCATGCGCATTACACACACACACACACACACAACTGTCAAAAGCTCTTTCGAGTGAGCAGGCAGACATTAACATGCCATAAATGGAGGTGGAGGGAAGCGAGGGGAGGGGAAAAAAAACTGCATACATACATTAATATGCACACACACACACCCGCAAGCACCCAAACATTACAAAAAACAACACACACCCACGCATTGTGTTGGCGCACAGATGCACACACAAACACACTTTACAAACAGCTCCCAAAGACACCCTGCAACAAACCACACACACACACACACACACACAACAGTATGCATGCATTCACACCAAATCATCCAAGCGTCCCAGCCACCCCCCCCCTCCCCTCTTTCTCCCCCCTCTCGAGGGAGGCGCAGACTGTCCTCTCCTTCCCTCTTCGTCTCTCTGAACATTTCTCCTGACTTAAGGCGGCGGTTTTACACAAAGCATCGGAATAAAAAAAAAGTCTTCTTTTAAAAAAGGGAAACAAAACAATGTGCAAACTGTCTCCTTGCCCCCTCCCCCCCCCCCCCTTCTCCCTCCCTCCCTCCCCACCCTCAGTTCCCTTCACTCCTCTTTTCCTCTCTTTATCTCAACTCTTCTTCTCCTTAGTTATTAAACTTATTGGTCAGGTCTCCACAGATCGTACCATGTGCTCCAGAATATAGGGTGGGGCCGGGCATGGATTAAAAACCACTTGCTCCTGGATGCTTGTCTCGTCTCTGAGAAATAATAAAATAAAAACTGGATATATAAATTAATATATCAAGAGTCTCTAAACATCTTTCTTTAAAAGCCACGTCACAAGAAGCAGACAATTGTTTTATAACACTGGGCTACGAAACCGGTTCAGTTGAAATCAGTTTAGACAAATCCTCGACAGCTGTTTTTGGTTCTTATCCGAGTGTGTCAACGCTGTGTGTTATACTTAAAGAGCAACAGACCCTTCAACTCGAGGAGTGTGTGTGTGTGTGTGTCTCAATCTGAACATTATAAACCTGTAACACTGACATGAAACAGTTCCACTCGCACACTTCTGATCCCACACGGGCAATAAGGTGCTTCGGGTTTTCTTCTCGTCATAAACCATCAAACAAACAATAATAAAACAAATCTATAATATGTAGTATATTGGGGGGTTTTAAATTGTACTCTTTAATTTGTTTTAATTTTTATATAATACAATGCTCTTTGCTGTGAGATTTTATAAAACAATTATAATTTAAATGTCAATAAATTTACTTCTGGCAGATATGTATATTCAACACAGTGGTAAATAAAAACAGTAGAAATGAGATATTTTAAACGTCACAGGTGAAGCAGCTCATTGTGTAGCAGCAGCTGGATTCTCTTTTAAATTTAAACACTCGACTTGCTCCCTATTTGACCCACGAGGGAACATTTGACTGATTTCAGTGAGAAGAGATAAATCAGAGAACGTACGGACGCAACAAACTTTGTCCCAAATCCACCACAGCAAAGAAAACAGCTTCACTAATTATGATCTGGTTTTTTGACAGATCTGAGAACTTGGGGCGAACACTGGAAGAATACAAATATCTCCGACAAAGACGTCAACTTCGAAAGGTGACAGAGATTCTAACTTTTGTTGATACGGGCCGGGGCTGATTCTGGATGTGCTGCTGCTGTGATGAATTCATGTTAAATCAATTTTGAGCCTATGTACTTACTTCAAAAAGGACTATTGATATGTTTTACATTTTTGAATAATGTTCAATAATGTTTTTCACACTGGAAAGGTGATTGTATGTTAAAAGAAATCGATATAAAAGACTAATATAACCAACGAGTGCATTAATCTAAAATGGCCGGGTATCTTTTCTTTGACTCTGTGCCATCAGTAGTTTTTCTTTTTTTAACAGAACCAAAGTGAACCGACACAGTGAGGTATCGCACATCGGGGTACGACGACAGACCGACCTTTGTGGCCTGGATGCATTTAAAACTAATCGTGTCCACTTCAGTGACAAGAGGAACTGAAACTTGTCTGGATCTGCCACAGATTATGTGGATATATTGGCAAATAATTCCTAGTTTGGGTCTGGGATTGATTTTCGGAGGAAAGGGCAGAAACTGATGATAAAATCTGTTTTGTGGAAGATTTGAATATCTGTATGAAACACTGCAAAGCTGTTCACGACCGAAATATCAGTGGGAACAATTGAAGAAGTTCACCTGGAGCCCGAAAGTCAACCTCAAGCTGAACAAAAGCAAAACACCGGCCTGAAGAGAATAGATTTAGTTCTGTCGTTCAGCTACGCAAGAATCAAAAGCAGATATGATCTGCAATGACTTTCAGGTTTGTTTCCATTATTTCTTTCTCTTAATATTCTAAACACCTCATATTAAGCCAGGAAACTCAAACCTGCAGGAAATGCAGTGAATCTTTATCTTGTCCATCCTCTCTACTGCTAAATCTTAGCTGCATGCGTACAACATGTGATGAGCGACGGCCACTCAGCTCTACTCCCCCTTTTCTTCCCACAATGCTCTGGTGTACTGTAGCTGATGCAGCTGACAGCGCCCAAATGCGTATTAGCGTGTGTGTGTGTGCGCTCGCTCGCCACCGTGGTGGGTGAATGAATCAACGAAGCGTGTGTGAAAACACGCCGTCTGGCCTCCTTCCCTCTCACTCTCTCTCTGTATTCCAGCTCACAAACAAACTGTGCGGCCGCTCAAACACACACCTACACACGCGCACACAGAGCCGTGTTTCTTGCCATGTACCAATGCTTGAATTAGCACCTTTGTCCGTGCCAGACGAGCACGCGTCCAGGCAGCGAGCCTGAGGAAGCTCGTGCTGCTAACAGGCACGGCTGTGAATTTATCAGAGGGAAAACAATTTAAGACACGAGTTGAAAACAAAAGAACATTGCCACTGTATCCACACACACACACACACACACACACACACACACACACACACACACACACACACACACACACACACACACACGAAACTTGCTTTTGGATATTCCTTGACTTTCCTTCAGATTTTTTTTAAATAAAACGGGAGATGAACAGACATAATTGGATTTTAGCTCGTATTTTTTCGTCTTTTTCATTTTTTAAATAAAACCACCCCTCGTCTCTTTCGTTTAACGTACAAAAACATAGTTCGATTGTACTCATATCGCAGGAAATAACACAGTGCAAACTCTTTGACAATCATCAGTAACAAGGAGCCTTGGCAAAACTCACACATAAGGACGTTTAACATTAGAAGTAAACAAACTGAAATTATCTTTTTCTTTAAGGGTCAAAAAATAAAAAGGAGATTAGGTGGTAAAAAGTTTTAGTCACGCAAATCTTAGTTTTGTTTTTTTATCTGCCACCAAAAATGGCCGACAAATTGCCAGCAGCTAAAAATGCTGCCGCTTGGAATTCAGCAGTATTTCGCCAGCGGCTGGTCGTTTAGTTTCCCAGCAGGAGATATGGAGCAGGGTTGGTGAGGTGTGTGTGTGGGGGGGGGGGGATCATATACCATGCCAATATACATATTAATATTAATTTCAACCCCTGACCTCGTCGACCCCACACTTCTCAGAGAAGCTTCCATCTGGGCGTCCACATGAAATAAAGCAAAACAATAATAGAAGTGGGTTCTGTACAATCTCACTCTGCCTCCACTAACTCACGACGCTTCGCCACGCATACATTCAAGATCAAAAACAACAGTGTTACTGGAGTTTGGAAAAGGAAACGTCACTGGAATACAGGGTTCGCCCTCCCCCCCGCCCCAGGGAATGTCTGATTGATTATGGTAAGAAAAATGGCCTCAGTGACAGTACACTCTTTAACACATAAAAAAATAAAGGCTTAAACTATCAGGTCTGGAAAGGTTGCAGAGGGATGAGGAGCTGGGGGGGGGGGTGTCTTCCCTCTGCCACCTTTCTTTCTCTGTTGTCTTTCTATCTCTCTCCACCCGAACAGGAAGGAGGAACAACCCAAGTGAGGCGTTCAGGGTTAGAGAAAGATGGAAATGAGGACAAACAAAAGAGGGAAAGCAGAACAAAATGACCAAAAGAGTAAAAGTAGAGACATGTCCCCAAACAAATGGCGGCTCAGTGAGGACTGACAACTGTCGTCACGGCCTCAGGGAGGCCACCTTTCTCTACTCATCGCCCCCCCCATCAATCTGTCCTTTCATCTATCTGTCCGTTCACTCACTCAAAACAAAGTGCTGCCATCTCCTACCGCCCCATGGAGGGCGTCTGCTGGCGTGGCTCCACCTCCCGATTCGTGACTGTTGGCGGCTGCTGCTGCCGCCGCCGCTGCCACAGCCTCCAGGGAGGCAGGGTCAAAGCCTTGCTCCGCCCCCAGCCCGTCGGCCTCCATCTTCACGCTGTCGGCCAGGAAGGCGGAGTAGGCGTCACTGTCGGCCATCAGCAGTTTAAGCTTGGGGATCCAGCTCTTGCGGACGACGCGACGAGCGTTGGTGCACATGTCGGCTGCGATGGCATTCATCTCGCTCTCCTTGAAGCTTGGCGCAAAGTTCTGGCAGTAAACTGCAGGAAGCGAGTGAGGTGGAGAGAGAGAGAGAGAGAGAGAGAGAGAGAGAGAGAGAGAGAGAGAGAGAGAGAGAGAGAGAGAGAGAGAGAGAGAGAGGAGGTTAAAGACACAAACAGCAAAACCACTGCAAGGAGTCTTAATAAGTGTTTACATGTGTCTGTATGACTCACATTTGACGGCGTGCAGAACTCGGTTGTCCAGGGGTTTACGACTTGGGTCGTTGGTTGAAGAGCGGATACCTGTTCCACAGCTGTTTGCCAGAGTGCTCCTGAGCAAGAGAGAAAAAACACAACCATCAACGTGATAGTAAACTTTCAATGTGGGTTATTTAGCTGCTAAAGTACATTTGAGTGTTTAAACATCACGTGTTAATAATTATCAGCAATACACAGGTATATAAATTGTGTACAAGGCAAAAATCAACCCAGGTTAAGATGGCGACTGTTGTAATTAGAAGTCCTGAGGAAAAGTTTTGTGCTTTAAATGTCACTACTGAAAATAAAATCCTTATAGCAGCTTGGGTTTCATTCCTGCTGCTCTGGTCCCATCGCCGGCCAAACGTGTCGGACACTGACCTGTCAAAGAACGCCGCCAGCAGGCGTCTGAGCAACACTTTGTGGCGGGTGCCGGCGCTGACGTGGCAGTTCATGAGCTGGGCACGGGAGATGAACACGGACGTGCCGCTCACCAGCTCCAGCTTCTCGGCCGGGTCGCCCTCCTCGTACAGCTTCGGGTGGCAGCGGTTGCCGATCTGGCTGATGAGCTCGGCGGGCAGCGAAGCCAGGTCCTGCCGAGAACGTGCCCCCCTGCCTCCCCGCCCGCCGCCCGAGTCTGGGGCCAGGTCCGGCAGAGCCTCCACCCTCTCCCCGACCACTGAGGAGGAAAGAAACCATGAGATGAGCTTTGATGTTATAAATTGTAGATAAAGACGGACGGACATGACAGCTCCCAAAAGTGAAGCCAAATCATCATGGATCTCCCCCTGGTGGCTGGCTTCAGCACGAGAGCAGCACCCGAATCTTAAATAATTTACATTAATATTTGTACAGTGGGAAGTGGATGTGCATCTTTATTTATGTTCCATGTTTGATACCCAGCTGTTGTTATATCAATGGCTTTTCACAGAGTTTCCAAATATTATGAATGAGATCGTGTTCTGGGAGAAATCTGGACAGTTTCAATTAGCACATTTTAGATTTCAAATTAAATTAAGTTGATGATAGAACTGATTACTAACAGAAATAATTACTAACCTCTGCTTCATAAAAGACTTGGTTCTGAGAAAAAGAAAAGATATTCTCCAATATAAAATTTCTGACATGTAGCCAGGTTCTAAAGTGAGTTGGTTCAGTTCTAAGTGTGTTTGATGGATTCCAACAAAGAGGCATTTACACTGCACTTTGCATCAGCCACCTCTTTGCCTCCATTCATGCATTAAATTCCTTTGCTGTGTATTTTCCCAACTTGTTGTTATGCAGTGGAAATGACAACATGGAGGTCAAACTCTGATAATTCCGTTTCAGGTCAGCGGAGATCAATGTGGATCCTGAAAAAAGACCAACGATTTTTTTCCCCCCAGACCTGGAACTTTTTGACTAAAAGAAAAAGTCTTTAGACCACTGAATTGGTTTGAAGTGTGAAAACCCTTGTTTGGAAAGTTCGGACAATAGAAGAAGAAGAAGAAGAAGACTTCCCCTCCTACGATATAATGTTTGAAAGGTGAGAAGCAGAATCTACATCTTTAAGCATTTCCCATGTTTTCAACATTTCATTCTCCTCCACATCGGAGGAGTTTGGACAAACAACACGACAGTGAGACTTGGCGGAGATGAGACAGAATCAACTTCCAGATTTACATGAAAACACAGAGACCTTGAGGTGAACTCACACACACACACTTTGTATTCAGAGCTTACCCGCTGCTCCGGCATTCAGCATGCTGTACATGGTGTACATGTTGCAGATCTGTCGGTACTGCTCTTCGGCGCTCTCATCCGCCACGTCGTCCTCTTCCTCGTCGTCGTGGTAACTGATTGGCGAGTCACTGGTGTACATGCTCAGCGTGCCCGGGCTCGTGCCCTCGGGGGTTCCCCCGTTGTTGTGGTTATTGTTGTTATGGTTGCTGTTGAGTCCGGCTCCTCCCACTGAAGTGGTGCCGCCGCCCATCATCACAGCGTTGCCAGATGCAGGTCCACGACCAGAGGCATCCTGGGTAGTGTTGTTAGAAGAGGAGGAGGAGGAAGAGGAGGAAGAATAGCGTGCAGCCTTCCTCATTCCGCCTCCGCCACCCCCTCCAGACCCTCCGCCCCCATCACGGTTGCCCCCTTCCCACAGCCGCTTGGCCACGGGGGTGCAGACCACCGAGTAGGGGGAGCCCTCCTGCTAAGGAGGAGAGAATTACCTGTTAGTAACCATCACCTGACTGGAACGCCACAAAACAACCGACAACATTAACCAACCGAAGTAGAGCTTGTCTTGTTCTTAAAGTCCCCTTCCAGTCAAAATGTCCTCATGCCATTTATATGATAAGAAACTGATGAAACTGTGAATTAAACATCTAGCGCCATGGATGAATGTTCCCACCGTAACACTGAAGTAAACAAATGCCAGTCTGAAAAAACAGCTTTCGACAGCCAGGGTTTGTGATGTCACAAACCTAATGAACCAATCCTGTCAACTTGTCAATGGGCTTCAGGGGCTGGAAAGGCCTCCTCAACAGCAGGTGGCGCTGTGAGGGCGGAGACACTGGGAGCAAGGGCGGGGCCATATTGCCATATTTCTAAATCTTCTTAATTGAGGAAAACTTTTGAATATGTGATTTTATACAAAATAGTTTTAGGAGGTGAAATAAGCCGCTGGAGTGGGGCTTTAAAAACAAATATCATATTTGATCGTTTCCACTGATAAACGATACATGTACGTAAAAAGACACATACATCAAACAGACTACCTGCGAATAAAACATGTTGAGAAATGTTGCAAAGTTAAACTTTCTGGTGCGCACCAGAAAGGTTCTCGTGGGACACAGTACATTTCTTTAGTTTACCAGATTTTGAATCACCTTTCTTTTAAAAACCAAATACATGAAAAGACCATGTGGTGTTTGAATGAAGTCACCGTCATGTGACAATAAATGAGGTTTTATTTGACTTTAACACCCGAGCGCTCATTAACATGGACGATGAAAGCACAAACGAACCCCACTCATCTCTCTGTATTAAGGCTCTTACTGCCACCTCCATTGAAAGCTTATATAAAGTGGTTGACTGTAAACAATGTAAATGGTGACCTCCATCAGAATTTATGTCACTTGTTCTGTGGTATATTTCAGAAAAAGACTTTCAGGTTATGATTCGTTCAAAAGCTTTTCAGTCACTGTTAAAGGAAGTGATTTTATTATACCTCTCACTGAAAGTCTCTCAAAGCCTCAAATGTCAAACTCAGAGAAACGCCTACTCAGGATTCCCTTCTTCAAATGCCGTCAGTGATTTACACCAAACACCAAAGATGGTGTTAATAAGTGCAACCGAGCGAGGAGTGTACCTGCTGCGGGTGGGGGGTGGTCTGAGGAGTGGTCGACGTCTGTTCTGTCTTTACCTTGGACACCAGGGGAAGGGGTGTAAGACATGAGGAGGGCCTCCCTGTGGCCGAGGCGACAACACCGCCTCCACCCCCTCCCACTGTTTGAGTGACAGGGCTCTGAGGCTCAGAGGGCGGGGTCTCCTCAGTGTGGAGACCCTGGGAGTCACAGCTTGGAGATGAGACCTGGAGACGGGTGATAAGATAAAGTGTCATGACTACACTTCCTAAGTAGGGTTAATACGTTTCTGGTATAGACTGAAATGTGTTGTAAATAAAGATGGCCGACGTGTCTCCACTTCCTCCCACAGCCCATCAGTTTGACCAATAGCAGTCTCAGCTGTCAATCACGACCTTTCACCCCATTTTATATCATAAAATAACTTATCATGACCAAACTTATTAGCAACATGAAAACATTAGTGGGATATGAACGAACCACAATTTTAACGTGTACTTTGACTTGAGTTTGGTCCACGTCCAAAAATATGCTAACGTGGAGGAGGCCGTTTTTTGACCTATAATGCAGCCGACCACCAGGGGGTTATCTACTCAAGGAGCACAAATTCCTTAGTCGCATAAAAAAAAAAAAAAAAAGCAGTAGATGGAGTAGAAAACATGTTGTAATGTGATTGAGAGTTGACTTTTCCAATTGGCTGTTTCAACATGATTTGGCATAACTAGCTGCTATGACATCACCACTGAGCTTGTTTCTGTTGGCTGCTGTTCTGCGCTCAGCTCCAGTTTCAGGTGTTTCTCCAGTTCTGCCTGTCTGCTGAGAACTGAACGCTCTTCCTGGAAACGCTTACAACTAAAGCAGAAACTACCGGTGTTGTGCTGAGTGGACACCGGCACCAGCAGGGGAGACACTCCACACCGTCGCGGTGCCAGGTTTTCTTCTTACATCTACTCTGGGCATTTCAAAGTGTACATTCAAGGAAATCAGTTTCCCTCATTAAAATGCAGATTTATGCAGCGAGGCACTCCGAATCTAATCAGATCTACAAACACAGATAACCCCTCAGTGAAATTACACCATGCATAATGCCACACACAACAGGTGCCAGGGAGGTAGCTCAAAAACGTAATGTGATGATACTCACGTCTAAGATATTTTAACTTCACGATTACACTTAAATACGTAAAGAAGCTGGTTATGTAAAATTCCAATGAACTCATGTCTTTACCAATCGTTCCACATCTGGATTCATCTAATAAAGTCTTAAATCATTGTATATTAAAGCTTCTTTCACAAGTTACCTTGAGGAAGAACTCTGTGCCTTTCTCCATGATCTGTTGGATCTGGAGGAAGCCGGCGGTGTACATGAGCAGGAACTGGTCTCCAACGTTCATGCTGAGGCGTCCTGTGTAGCAGAAGGCCAGGATCTGCTGGAAGCTCTGCGGCTGCACTGCCGGGGGCAGCTCCACCACCGAGCTTTTACCACCAGCGTTGAACAGATCCCTGAAGTAGGAGCTGCTGGCGGCCAGAACCGCACGGTGGGCCTGAGGGGTAAACAGCAGGAAAAGGTAAGTCATAAGTGGAACTCGACTGATATGGATTTATGGGGCGGGATATATATAAAAATTTGGCAATGATTGCTAAGATGTTACAAAACCCTCATGACAAATAAATGTAAGTGAGGTTTGATAGGTTATTGTTATTATAAATAAAAAGAAAACAGCAACTATTAAAAACTTGGTAAACTTGGACTTTTTTGTAAAACAAACTTCTTTTCTGCATTTTTTATTCAGTAAAATAAAAGTCATCTTCCAGCCAAACATACATGCAGATTTGATTCACCTGTGAACGGCTCATATCGGCCAATTCTTATCAACCAAACAATAAATCGGTCAAGATAAAGTATGAACCCACCGTGACGTCACCCAGTTTGTGAGCTGCCGTCTGAAGCCTCGAGTTTGACATTTAGTCCAGCGCCATCTGGTTTTGTGAAACCAGAAGGAGCAGGTGGTGCTTTATGGTTTATTTGACTCTTAACGGGACCATGATTTACAAATTGAACATCATGCTATATTGAGTAAGACTTGACACTAGAGATTGAGACCATAAACTCCTTATGAAAGTGTTTGCTGACGTTATAAATCAAGGCAGAAGTCGAGTCATTTTCTCTTCTATAGAAACTGAGCAGACTCTGGTGGTCAGAGAACACACGTATCAGGCTCTTCGGCATTAGCTTCATGTGGCGGACCTGCAGTCTACGACCATTTTTATATACAGTCAATGGTTGGGCTCCAGTTATCAGGGTGTAAAAGGTAAACAGGAAGATTGGCTTCATCTCATCTGGCTGACAAATGTTTACAGTAATCTCACTTTGCTGGAGGTTTTTCCAACTCGTATTAAAACAAATAATCTATTTTTGAAACACTGACCACAACACAAACTGTACCAATCTGTAAAGGAATCATTTCCTTATATGAAATATGACAAGTTCTTGGCCTTGGCCTCACAAAGTGAAAGTGTATTGAACAAATCCAAAGATTTATGCCTCCAGTGAGAGAGGTGGCCAAATGGAGCTCAGGAAATCTATTAGAAATCATTTAATGCACATCTCTGGTTGTTTTTCACCTGGGCCATATTTCCCCATCTCACCGATTGATTCTGAGCAAGATCTTGTCAATATCTTCACTGTGGAACTAATTACACTTTACTGTGGCCGTCAGAGTCAGAGATACAGGACGAACCAACAATCAACCAAAATATAACCCACACACACGAGATGTCCACAGATATTACTATTATCATCTTGTTTTTAATGAATATTACATATTTATGTCTTAATAATGAGTAGTATCTACAAGTATTCTTATTATTGTACATTTATTTTGCAATACACATTTTATACATTTGTTATTATTATTTTTCTGTCTTTTATTACTTACATTTCTTTATTTTTGCTACAACTGAGATTTTCACACATTTATTCTAAAATATAATTTAGCTTTCAAGACACGTCTGCTTCTCGAGCTTTAAGCTTTCAAGGTAATGGTGAAGCAGTTTAGATAATGTTTAATTATTGAGATGACAATATGATCATCACTTATGCACAGTTCACACTAATTGATTTTTAGCCTAATTTTCCACTCGCGGTCAAAGGCCCCCAAAAACTATTTTGATCGGAGTTCAGTCGCCAGTTGCTCTGTGTTAAAACAAATCTACGATAACTGCAGCATATCAGAGCGCAGGATGAGGAGATGGTGGTTCAAACGGAACACAGGGCAGCAAGTCGTGTTGTGAGAACGGCGCAGTGACCCGACGACTTTGAAAGTCATGTAGCCTGAACCTGGCATCAGCAGGTAAAATGACCAACAGGCCAATGTCCCAGGAGAGTTTTATTTTTTTAGTTCTTTAGAAAAATAACAAATCACAGAATAACAGTTCTGAGAAGAACAGTTATAAGGACTGTGGTCACACTGCACAGCTACATAGTAAATTCAAGATACTGAGCACAGAGTAGAAAACTAATAGAAAAAACCCTTCTGACCTTGAAGGCGTGTCCCTTGACGACCACAGAGACATCACAGTATAGGCCCTGCAGCCGCTGTTCGTTCAAACACTCCAGGACGTTGTTGCCAAAGTTAGGGATCGCCATCTGCAGCGTCTGAGCCATAACGCTCTGCCCAGCACCACAGGGTCTACAGGAAAAACAGAAAAGTAGAAGTTAGACTTGACAGAGGACTGGATGGGGCAGAAGGATGGAGGGAGGAAGGAGATCTGAAGGAAAGAAGGCAGGGACATATAGAGGAATGAAAGGAAGGTGAGGAGGGGGGAGAACGTGGGTGAACAGAGAGACACTGGAGGGGTGATGCGGAGGTGAGGACACAATGAGGCAGCCGAGCAGGAGAGGAGGAAACACGGTTACCAGCGAGTGATGAGACAAGGATAAAAGAAGGTCGAGAAGCTGTTTCGAAGATGGAGACGAGATCGAGACGAGGAGGGAGGAAAGAGACTTAAAATAAAGGAACAGGCTAAGCAAAGTGTATGATGATTAATGGATTAAGTATTTGGTAAACAACTTTAATTCTAAACTCCAAATGAACTTCGAATGAAAGAGAATTTCGGGGCCACCAGCGACAGTTATATAAGCCGTCTTTCTCTTTTTTTCAAAACCTTGTTTCATTACATCTAATTCACAGTTAATAAACTGTTTTGTGGTTTTTGGCCTACTTTGTTATTTCCTCAGTCAAAACACAGTCGCTTACATAACTCGTCTATTCCACTCGTCCTCGTCACGATTCCAACAAGGAAGCGCGATATGAGAAAAGTGGGGGAGCTGTCAAATTCGTGACAATAAAAATAAACAAAAGGACATATATACATCCCTCTAAACACATCTTTGTCTCAGGAATGGGAGCGTCTCAGCCCTGTGGACCCTTTATCTGTGATTATGCACGAACAATATGCAGGATATAAATCCTCTAATGCCAAGTATGATGGAGCAGAAGTAAACAGATGAGAACAGTCACGACTACGCTGCTGAACAAATACATTCAAGATCAAGATCCTCGTGATGGATGATGTAGAAACGTTCAGCATCAGTTGGACAGTAGCTGGTCGGAGGAGATGATGCCGGGCTCCTCTGCTGGCTGCAACCCAAAACAAACCACTACCAGAGAACAATATTATGGTGATTAGCTTCGCTGCTCCGCTGGGAGAAACACTCGCAGACGAGACCTAGTAACCTAAACAGCGCCGGAATGCTACATCACCTCAAGTTCTCATGAACGCTGCAGCAGAGCCCAGAGGTCACAGAGGGGTCACATCAGCAGAAATTTCACCATCATTTCACAACTTTGATCTGACACACAACTCAACCCTGAAGACAAAAACTTCAGACCAACTTTATATTGTCTGCTTGACCCCAGTGGGGAAATGAGGCCGACTTTATGATAATAAGAAGAAACATTGATGAGATGTCTCTTGAAGTATGGAAAATGTCTAGAACTCGCTGCTCGGGTCACGACAAACTCACGGCTTGTGCTTAAGAGGCCTTTATTTGGGAAAAATTCAGTTTATATAAATGAACAGCTGCCCTCTGCCTCGTGCCCACAAACTTAAAGTTAAGAGATTATTCATTCATTTGTCCAAGCTTTGGTCTACGATTAAAGAAAAATGGAATTGTAATGTTGCTGTATATTCAGTACGCTGCATCGCTCTGGCCACAAATGACTTTATTTCGGTTCAGATTCTGCTTCTTTTTACGACAGGGCTCGAAGAACTGATAAGTTTCCCAATGCTCAATGTGCCCGACTACTAAAATACTTGTAACACCGACCGGCCAACAACATTGTCTCCGACCACAGCCGCTTAGGAACGCAAACTGTCGGCTTCAAACCAAAACATCTCTATCACCCCCTGGTGGCTGTTTGCAGTAAAGGTCATAAACACGGCCTCCTCAATGTTAGCAGATGGAACATTGAATGGGATGTCTAACTCCACAGCTGGAAACAAACACAATCCACCAACAGCACAACCGGCAGTACAACTTATAAAACAAATTTAAAAAAACGTTATTTCTGCTGCTACGAGAAGAATCCGGGTGACAAATGTCATTTATTTCTAGAACCTGACACCTTTCTTGTATTTAACAAGACAAATGTAAACTTGACCAAGTTTTAATTTCTTTTTTTCATTTACCGTTAAGATCTTTTCTATTTGCCACCATTTCAACTCTACATAGAGCAGGAGATGAGGTAAGCAATGTGGATTCCTCCACTTCCACAAAGCTCTGAGCCGTGCAGCAAACCTTGAACCTGTGTTGGTCTGTGGGAGGTGGTGACAGCTTTAATGGTGTCTGAACAGCCAGGCATGACACATCATGAAAATACCTCTTGTTGCAAAACCTCACATTCAGAACGCAGCACAAGAAAAACCACCCACTTTGTTCGAAGCTGGGAAACTTAACCAAGTAAGTACATTTAAACTTCACCAAAAAACTCCTGGTGTTAACATCACCGACAAGAGTAGAAGAGTCTCCAAAAGGTGGCGCTGATCCTGGGCCAACAATAAAAAGGACAGTGGTTCTAATGGGAAGCTTCCAGATGTGAGGGTGTTACCGTATCGCGCTACGCAAACTGAAACATTTAAGTGAAACTAGAATCGCACTCCGAGAGCAAATTCGTCCACCAACAATCACTTTAAATTCAATCCAGCCACAAATATTTCTCATCATCTCTTCATTATTTCTAAAAAACACCCTCTCTCGCAATTTTAAATAAAGTGGGAAACAATTCCCAGATGAGCACAAACAATTATTGGGTTGTTCCCTGACCCATACAGCATCCTTCTACTAAATCTGGTTAAAATCCATCCAGCAGTTTTTGCATAATCTTGCTAAATAACAGAAGCATATGAAAACATAACTTCCTTGGCAGAAGTAAAAAAGTCTTGAGCTCCTGCCTTACGCCCACGTAAGAGCAGCTCTGAGAATAGGGGGCCATTAAAATTTCAGTGAAATTAATTTTTAAGCTGATAGCAATTAATTAATCTTTCTAATTTGCTGCACTGGGCTAATAGAGGCAATAAAGCAGGTGTGTTTACGACACCAGCGCTACACATTTCATTACAAGTGATTTCATTTTAGTTTTGAATGTTGAAAATTCTGGACTATTTGACCGATGCACTTTTAGATGGATAAAAATCAATGAAATATTAATAGTGCAAATAATAAACCTCGATGATCAGCTCCACTGTGATCTGTATAAAAACAAGATCACAGTTAACGTGATCTGAGTAACATTCCCATCATATCGACACGCATCAAGCACCTGAGCTGCATCAACTACTGTCGAGTTTCCTCCAACTTATTTTGTTAAAATCAATAATGTTCTGACATAACTAAGTCAGTGTTTGATTGCCACTGTACCGCGACACATTATTGTGCCTCAACAGTTTGTGTCAATGTAAACAAATCAATATACATCACATTAATGTAATTATAATTTAACTGAAGTGCATTTGGGCCATATCCAGAGGTTTGTTGACCTGCATTACTTCTACTTTAATTAGTGCATTGAGATCTCAGTGATATTTTACGCGTTCTCATCTCATCACTGTACTTCAGTGATACTGATGCTGGGTTTGACCCGTGCCGCTGGCTGGGGAAAATAAAAAGGCACTAAAAATGCATGATGCACGCTGTCCGCTCTCCAACACCTGCACTTCCCGTGGCTCCAGGCGAGAAATTGAACCGACAAGTGTCCCGGTGGAGCTTCTCGGCCCCGATGGTGGATGCCCCTGATTGTTTCCAGGTGTGAACATGTGCACAATCACATGAATAATAAGCAGGCAGCTGCTAAGACGGAGCATGATTTGAAGAAGATCGTCCCAAAATAACCACATACAACGGACAGTAGAAAGTAGATAGACTTGTATGTAGCCGAGCTAGTACATCCACGATTGAGATGAAACGTGTCATTTTACGAGAATAAATGAAAAAAGAAAAACAAGATTTCTTTTTTTAAGAAAATAAGCAGCAAGAAGAACCTGTGCACGCCGGAGTTTCACTCGTGCTAGATCCAAAGATCTTTAACCAATGTCATTGTTTATTGATAAAAATCTCTTCGAATATCACAACAACTACACGAGGTCGACCACGTCCAAACGCGTCCTCCCCCACAAAAGAGACAACTTCCTCCATGTCTGTAGATTAGACTCGGTTTCCTGCACAATCTTTTTAAAGTCCTGACACTGACGATAACGAGGAGCTGAAGTGACAAAAGACCTCCTGATGTTCCCTCTCCAATACGACACGTAGCCTAAAATCATGACCTTTTTCTGGTACTATTTTTCTGCGTGGCCCTAATAGTCCTTCGTAGATATCCACCCTGACGCGACAAAACTGGTCACAAAAGCAGAAATTAGTCCGGGGGCATACTTGGGTCGCTTCAAGGTCAACGTCTTCTTCCCGTGCAAGGAGTACAAACACTTTGACACACTTTTCCATTGTGTCACAAACTGTTTCTTCTAATCAATGTTGTATATACGTTTATTTTGTTGACGTGTTCAGTTACACAGCTAATTTGGTAGTTTTACTCTTGAGGGTTAAGAACAGAGGATGTCGCACCTCGATAAGATCTCCGAGACAAATTGTGATTCATGAATATGGGCTATACAAATAACATTTTATTGAAGGACTTCACAACTTTGTATAGCTTCGGTTATTCACCTTTAAATCTGTATTTA
Organism: Verasper variegatus; assembly: GCA_026259375.1. Taxonomy (NCBI): domain Eukaryota; kingdom Metazoa; phylum Chordata; class Actinopteri; order Pleuronectiformes; family Pleuronectidae; genus Verasper; species Verasper variegatus. The sequence continues at coordinate 1,684,786 of CM048044.1, read as the reverse complement.
TATTTGGCTTCAACACTCAGCCTCTTTACTGGTCTTTCAACCACCTAAAATATAATACCTCCATTAGCAGATACTTCTTTACAGTGACAGCTCTGTAGTAGTTCTGGTGGCTGGACTCATCTCACTGAACTTATTCTCGACTCATTTTGACCTTTTATTGTTCTAGTGCTCCTGTGTTTGACTGTTTTGTGAGGATGTCTAAATTTCCCTCAGGATCAATGAAGTCCATCTATCCAGGAGCCGCGTGCCTGATTTGACTTTAACACACTGCTGAGCGGCGTCGTGTCACGCGTGGACGTCCTGCAGGCGACCTCTTCCTCCTCAAAGGTCAGCGAGGTCACAACAACTTCCAGGAAACATAAAGGCTGGGTTAATTCACACCACTTGACCTTTGCCCTTCAGTCCCCATGTGCCCCATTATGTGCTTTGACTCCAGCTTCACGGTGTGTGTCTGTGTGTCTCTCTCTCGCTCTCTGAGGGTCTTCCACAACTTTATTAGATCCACCCACAAACTTTGGGTTATTTAAGGCAGACCAACCACAAGCTCTGGGTAAAATACCCCCAGGAAAGGTTGCTTGATCGCCGCAGTCAGCTTGTGCACAAATAATCTATACAACAATTATTGGAATGAGTGTCAACAGGAGCTTGTGACTTCAGCACCCATCAATCACAACCCTGATCAGATTCAGTTTCCTGGTTTAGGGAGGTTAAAAGGTGGCCTGTTAGCAAGTAGCAGGCTAAAGCTAAGGCTAACACAGTGGGAAACATCTCCTCAGTATAAATGAGTCGTAAACACACCTTTAGACCACCTGTGCTGGACTCCAGCGCTGGGGAACTTTCAGGTCAAAGGGCATTTAAGGCTAAAAACCGCCGATATTCACCGACACTCGTGGGCACAGAGGAGCCCAAAATGTGGCTATGGTGTAGCCTCCCCTGAGCACCACCGGAGCTCCAAGTTCAAAATAACGATGCGTTTATTCTCAAAAGATTAATTAAGCATCGCTTTATCTGGGAAGCGGCACCGGGGAGGAGAGAAGCCCGCCACCAGCGGCAGCAGCAGCGGGGCAGCAGGGGGCAGGCAGAGCGGGCAGGGAGCTCTCGGTGCCCCGCCGTGTGCCAGCCTCGATGCCCGGTAGGATTTTGGGAGTCCTCGGTTGGCCCGGGCCGGTGCGTGCGTGAGTGCGTGCGTTCAGCGGAGGGAGGGAGGAAGGAGGAAAAGAGACCAAAAAAGAGAAGGAGAGAAGGAGAGGGAGCTGCTCTATCTGATGTGAGAGACCCGGTTTAACCCCCCAGCAGCCCGCAGCACACACGCGTGTATCGTCCGCGGAACCGGGGGCACGAAACCCGCAACAAAAATAGTCGGAGGGGGATAAAATATTCAGCAGTTTAGCGCCGCCGCCTCCCCCCGTCTCCCCCCGTCTCCCCGGATCCTCTCGTTCCGTGTCAGCGCGGTGCGATGTCCGCGTAGACCTCCCTCCTCCTGCGGCCGAGCGGCAGCCACCGACACGGGACAGACACGCGTCCCCCCCCCCCCCCCCCCCCGCCTGCCTTCCTCCAAAATGTCGCTGGCGAATAAATTATTTAATAAAATCAACCAAACTAAATTAAAAACGAAGCCGCACAGGCCGAGGGGGATTCGTGGGTAATTATTTATTTTTTTTACCGGAGCGGAGAGGAGGGTCTACAGCGGAGCCAGGCACTCCATCTTTAGCCGACATCAACAGGTCATCCCGGGACACAAATGCGCTGCAACTGTGGGCGAGACAGACGGATGGATCCGGCATGGCGAGGAGGAGAGGAGGGGAAAGGAGAGCAGGGGGCCGGCTGTAAAACCTTAACCCGTTTACCGACGTGTATCGATGGGAAGAACCCGGGACTTGTGCTTTTATTAAACACGGTTTGTTCGGTAGTTGGGGAAACTGCCCGGCTCGAAATAAAAAAGTAGTTTTATGGGGGGGGGAGTTGAGGAATGCGGGAGGAGGACTCATCGAGGGGGGAAGGAAGGAGGGGACAGCCCGCGGTGAGTGGAGCCGGTGAAGTGGTTAAAGTTTGGTCTGTCCCCGTGAGCCCATCCCCCACAGCGGCTACCAGAACTTTACCACCTCCGTCCCCTTTAAAGAGAACCAGAAAAAACAACCGCTTCCACCCGCACACACACTTCAACGCACCGCCGCAGCCCTCCACTCAAAACCCCGATTCAAGACGGCACCCCCCCGGGCCCCCACTGCACCCTCAGCTCCACCGACCCGGAGCCCGAACCCGAGCCCGAGCCCGGGCCCGGGCCGATGTCCTCAGTGACCGGCCGCGCTCTTTACTCACCCCTCCGTGGGCTGTGCGTAATCCGCTGGAAAGTGATTCAATGGAGGAGGAGCAGCCGCCGGAGAAGAAGAAGAAGAAGTGAGAGCGGGTCTAGCGTCTCCCTCCGCTCACAGGCAGCCATTCATTGTGACCGTGCACCGGGAACCAGCAGCCGGAGCACAAACACCGACTCATACACACACTGGACGCGGGCACGCACGCACACATGCAGGCGAGGAGGGAGAGTGCAGAGCCATCGAGGAGGAGGAGGAGGAGGAGGAGGAGGTTTTTTTATTTGCACTCTCCCAGGAGCTGCAGACAGATCACAGAGCTACCGATCACACAGACAGACAGACACACACACACACACACACACACACACACACACACACACACACACACACACACACACAGGTGGACAGACTGTCTCACCACTTCTACCACAACTGCACCTCACGCACATGTCGGTGAACAATGCTTACAGAACTTTCTATTTTTAAAATAATTCATGTCAAATGTAATGTACATCAAAATGTAAAGTAATGTAATGTAACTAATCTACAGATAACAGAGCAGGAATGCTATTTACTGTCGTATGTATTGTATGTGAAAATGTAAAGTAATGTGTGTAATGTAACGTAATATAATTTAATGTATTTAAAATATAATATAATGTATGTCAAAATGTAATGTATGTAAATGAAATGTGTATCTAATATAATATAATGAATGTAATGTATTATAATACGATGTAATATAAATAATGCACGTCAAAATCTAATATAATGTACGGATGATTCAGAGCAGAATGTAACGAGTAATGTAATAAAGATGGTGAAGTGAGAGTAATGAGATTACATCGGAGAGAGTAATGGATTACAGGTCTGAGCCGCTGCAGGTAGACAGGCAGCGTCCCCAGCCGACCCGACTGTCTGAGCCCCACCCACCGAGTCCACCCACTCAACCCCACTCACCCTCAGCGCTCACCGGGGTGTCTTCTCCCTCAGGCCGCTGCTCCTGGAGCCTCCTCCTCTTCCTCCTTCTCCTTCCCCGGGACCGTGAGGCCGGCGGACGGCGGTTCGATCCGTGCTGGTGCGTCTAGACTCCGGGCAGGTGAGCCCTCCGGGGCCTCCAGGCGCTGCGCACGGTGAATGCTAAACAGGATGAGACTGCATCCAGGCTCGGCTCTGCGCTCCCCGCTCCCTCTCCCTGTCATGCCAAATACCATTAACTCTATAATTCTCCTGTGTCAGATGTATAGCGCCACGCTCTCTGGGCATTTATTGTCACAGCGCCCCCATCCAGATGTTCAGTGTGCAGACAGTGTTCCCCCGCTCTCCGTCAAACATGTGCGTGTGCGTTTCATGGGAACTGGATGCAAACCACTAAATGCAACAAGGTGATTAGAGATTTTACAACATTAAATGAACAAATACCTAAATACATGTTTTCCAGTGTATATTATGCACTTACTATATTCTATTATTATAGACGGACAGAGGATGTTCGCACGGATTGTTACAAATGAGGCAAAGTGTGATTTGTGAGTATGGGTTATATAAATATGATTTATTGATTGATTGGATATGAGGCCTCGTTGTCTCTGATCAGGAAGAGGCCTCAGGTTCAGGTGCAGCAGATCCCGTCGAGTCATCTGAGGATCGTCTCTGATCGTGAATAATCCTCATCTATGAATTATTTATACTTTATAATGACCTGTTTATTTATGTTTTTCTTCAATTCTTTGTCTTTTCCTGGGTTTTGGAGGTTTTCTTCAGTACTCCAGGTCAATGTGATAACCCCCTTGTGTCTGTTGTGAAAAATAATAAACTTCTACTCACAAAAGACACTTGAGAAATCTTCCCTGATAGGTGCTGGGGTCAGGCCAGTTTGCCACTTTGGTTTGAGTGGATCCAGCCTTCTTCAATATAATAATAAAATACATAAAGTTTTATACGGATGAATTAGGAAAAAGATAAGACATAGAGTATGTACATAATATACACAGAAATATTGTTTGCATTGAAAATGGACTTCAGTAAAGTGCAGTGGCACAGGATGATCACACAAGCATGTAAAACTGTACTTGTGCATTAAGGAGATATTAAGATAAGATAAGATAAGATAAGATAATCCTTTATTAGTCCCACAATGGGGAAATTTGCAATATCACAGCAGCAAGAGTCAAAAATAGGCCTCAGTGAGTAATAATAAGTAAAATGCAGTACTTAAGTGTAAGGAAATATACAAAATATAGATAAATATTTAGATAGACAATAGATGTCTGCATATGTATATTAGGCTGTTATACGTATGCATAGGCAGATATGGTATACAAAAATATTGAGTATAAAATGCTATATATGTGTGTGTCTGTGTATAAATTCACAATAGTATATATTGTAGTATGAATATAAAAAGGTATACAGGTGTATATATATATTTAGAAGGTTGTAAAATCCCAATCAGAGGTATATATGTGGAATATAAGATGATAATAGTTGCAGTATTTTTACGCAGTCAAATGCATTCAATGGTAATAAGATTATAACATATGGTGATTAACCTAAAGCCAAAATATAATTTTGCATATCATTTATATTAAAAAATGACATTAACTTTCTCCATATACACTCAATGGTGTATTGTATGTTATCATCCTGCTCGAACAGCCTGACCCCCCCACTGACCTGCACTGAGGTGGGTTCTGTCTCCTCGGAGGTTTGGGAGATTTCTGTGGATCTATGTTTATCCTGCTCGTTAGGATGCATTAGCAGCTGCAGGCTCTGTGAGATTAAATTAGATTATTCATGAGAGGCCTGATGTGTTTTCCAGTCTCGTCACATGTGCAGTGGGAGTAAAGTAGGCCATGTAGGGTGAGCAGACACCCCCCCACCCACCCCTCCTCCAGCATGTCCTTACGTTACACCGTCCCCCCTTCGCGTTTTCCCACCTCGCAGGCTCCCGTAGATCCGCAGCTGAAAACATGGCCGCCGCCTCTTGCCAGCGTGAGTGAACGGGGGAAGTTTGTGTTGCCGCAGCGAGGACACACGCGCACACATCGTTCCACAGTTTGTTTCACCTTGACAAGAAATACAATTAAACCCCAAGAGCAGCGTCTCCTCCCGGCTCAGGTGTCCCAGGTAAACAACTCCAAACGCCGCCTGCTTAGCTAGCGAGCTAGCATGCTAATAGCTCCTCAGGTGGTGATGTGTGCAGCAGCTCCAGAGGTTTGAATCCAGTTGTGTCTCATCGTTAACAGTTAAAGTTTGATTTGCTCAACACGCGGTTTAAAGCGTGTTTTTGCTCCAGTGTAGTTTTCTCCAAAACTTACGTGAACGATGCTAAGCTAACGGTGCTAGAGGCTCACTTTGAAGTGACCCAAAGATCCTCTCAGCAACAACACAACACTTAACTTTCTGGAGGCTTCGATAACACAAACTAACTTGGGTGAATATAAGTTTAACTTTGTTCTGTTATAGTAACTGGCAATGCTGTTGTGTTTACATGTTGGGGATAAGATGCTGCTCAGATACACATCAAACCAGGGTAAAGGGCCAATTGACTTTATGGCAAATAAAGAAACAACTATTTACAAAATATGGGAAATTCAGGGTGGGTGGGTAGGTGTAAGCTGCCAAAATGTCCAACCAAACCAAACCAGAGAGAGAGAATGAGAACAGGCCCATATTTATAGCCTCAGTGAGACCTGCCACCACATTAATCTGAAGACATGTCTGCAGGCTCCTGTAGGCCAGCTGACCCCAGCAGAGAGGGAGAGCTTTAAAACGATGTGTCAACCATTTGCCTGTGAACCACATTAAGGGAGATGGGACCAGCAGCACTTTTGATAATCAAATAAACCAAATATTGAAGTGTGCACTTTTTCCTCGTAGCCACATTTGATCTGGAAAGTGTGTCGTTAAAAACATTTTGTGAATGGTGCCATTGATGTGTCTGCTGTTGTCTTCCAAACTGAGATTTAAATTTGTGTTTTTATTTGCAAAGCACTCTGTACTTTTAAAGTGCTTTTATGAATAAAAAATATCATAAGCTATTTAATGTTTTGATCTTTGACAATTTGCATTTTCTGTGATGACGGGCATCATTTGTCGCCTATTTGCAGGAAATGCATCCTAAAAACTAGAAAAGCACTCAGAGAGTTCCTATCTCTTCCAAGGCCCAACAGTCCTTTAAATACACTCGGACATTACTTCTCTGGACATCCATGAAATATTCTCAGGAAATTGGTGAAAACATAACCAAATCTCACAATGTTAAAGAAAGGGAAATATTCCTGGACTTGCCCCCTAATCCGGATCATGTTTCATGAGTTTTATTTGTATTCTTCCAGGCTCTGTCCCTTATGCTGGTGAGGTCAGCTCGGCTCTTCCCCTTCATCGTCTCCAGTCGCCTGCCTCGTCGTTTCACCTGTGCTGCTCGACAGACGTTTCAGTGGAGGATCAGCAGTGCTGCTGCTGTTCTCAGCAGGGGACTGAAATCTATGGAGCCCCTGAAAACCCGTCAAGACCCAGAGGTTCCCAGTAATAACCCCCCGCCTGCATCTACTGGATCCACAGCGGATGTTATGACCCCAACAGACACGGAACCTGACGCGAAGACGCCGCCTCCCGTGGGTCTTTTACCAGGGGAGACAGTGGTCAAGGAGGGCAAGGCGGCCATCTTGTTTCCCAGTGCAAATGAAGTGTTTTACAACCCGGTCCAGGAGTTTAACAGAGATCTGACGTGAGTATAAACCTCCGGCTGCTTCAGCCTTTGATCTACAGACTCGTAATTATTTTACAGCACAGACACAACTCTCCTCAGATTGTAATATAAAGTGAATCAGAACTCAGCAGGTTATTATACAATTAAACATGACTGGACAGTCAGCATTATGTCTCCGGAGGAGCCGGGAGGTTGTTACACGATCAGTGTTGTGTTCCTCTGTCACTTCATCATTCACAAAAAAACACTGGCAGGAAAGAATGATTATTGAGTGAGCTGTTTTTTTTATATCCTGTTTAATCTCCCGCCCTCTGCAGATGTGCTGTGATCACAGAGTTTGCCAGAGATCTGCTGGCTCAGCGCGGCATAAAGGTGGTGGTGCCTGGAGAGAAGGAGAGGGTGGTGGTCTCTCTGTCAGAGGAGACGAACGAGGCAGACGCTCTGGTGAAGGAGAAGAACAGAACAGAGGAGCCGGCGGTAACTGCAACAGTGGGGGAGAAATGTGAGGTACGAAGGACGGGTTTTGTAATCAAGATTTTCCTGAGGCTGATTTCAGTTTTGTGATAACAGTCATCAAACAAAGCTCTGTGAAAGTAAGCAGCAGGTATAAGGTGGTGAAGTGTCGTCTCTTTTGTTTCAGCGTGGTCTCCGGGTCCTTGAGGGCCTGGCGGCGTCGGGTTTACGCTCTGTGCGTTTTGCTCTGGAAGTCCCGGGCCTGCAGAGCATAACCGCCAACGACTTCTCCACCAAGGCCGCGGGCCTGATCGCCAGGAACGCCGAGTACAATGGAGTTAGCCACCTGCTCCAGTCGAGCTGCAGGGACGCCAGGTATGAAAGCTCAGCGCGCTCGGCCGCTGTTATTTATCTGCTTCACTGATTTGCTGTGTTTGTTTCTCCTCCTCTTGTATTTTTCCGATGTCTCTCATCTTCATTCATCTCCAGTCGCCACCTTTGACCTCTTGTTCTCTTCATTCCTCGGCTCCTGCTCTGATCTTTTCTTTCTTTCTTTTGTGAACTCTTGTCCCTTTTCTTTCTGTCATGTCTCCTTTCTCTTTGGCGTGATCGTCTCCACGCCTCCCTTCACTCTTTTCTCTTTCTTCTTCTCTTTCACTCGTCTTCTTTCTGCTCACATCCTTCCTTTTATTCTCCTCTGCTCCATTTTTAACTGCATCTGTATTGTTTTCTAATATTTCTCTCAGATGTGAATCACTTTTTGTTGTAATCGTTGACTCCAACTCCAATCGTTTTTTGTCCAGTATGCTGATGTACGAGATGCGAGGGAAGAAGGAGCGCTATGACGTCATAGATCTGGATCCGTATGGCAGCCCCGCCCCCTTCCTGGATGCCGCCGTACAGGCCGTCAGTGAAGGAGGTGAGGAGTTCAGCCTGTCAATCACCTGTCAATCACTTTTGCACTGATGTGCAGCTGCAGGATCTAAACAAACAAGGAGTTACTTTGATGTTTGGCCAATTAAAGGATGTTTTCTTTTTGTCCTCTTTGCCATCTCTCTCTCTCTCTCTAGGTCTGTTGTGTATAACATGTACCGACATGGCCGTGATGGCTGGAAACAGTGGAGAGACCTGCTACAGCAAGTACGGTTCAGTCTCCATCAAAGCCAAATACTGTCATGAGATGGTGAGGACACACGCAAATGTAAAAAGTTACGAACACGCACAGACAAGTCCCCGTGTGTACGTCTTTAATCCTTTGTGTGTGTGTGTGTGTGTGTGTGTGTGTGTGTGTGTGTGTGTGTGTGTGTGTGTGTGTGTGTGTGTGTGTGTGTGTGTGTGTGTGTGTGTGTGTGTGTGTGTGTGTGTGTGTGTGTGTGTGTGTGTGTTGTTACTCCTTCACAGTAAAAGCCCCCCTGTGCCTTTTTTGTAGGGTGAAGATGTTTTATTGTGAAGCAGTATTAGAACATGTTTGATTTGCATTAACTGAAGTCACATGGTCCAGATCAGGATCAGTTAGAAGTTCTGTGAATCTGCCACCAAGAAAAGTACAGCAAAGAAATTTCCAGATGTAAGATGAAATGGCTGTAGCTGAATTAAGTGTGTGTGTGTCCCTGCAGGCTCTGCGTATCATCCTCCACAGTTTGGACCAGAGGGCGGGGGTGTACCAGCGATACATCCAGCCCCTGCTGTCGGTCAGCGTTGATTTCTACATCAGAGTCTTTGTACGTGTCTTCACGGGACAGTGCACCGTGAAGAACTCAGCCAGGTACACACAATGACTGACCACCCACCTCTTCAGAACTGCTTTTAATGTTTGATTAATCACGTGTTTATATATCTCTAGTTATTCCAAACCATGGAAAGTGTCTGAGTATTACAATGATTATCATTATTTTTATAAATACACACGTAAATGGCCACATTCAGGACCAGAACTAAGAACATAGCAGCTATAGAAACTGTCAAATAGTTTCATATGTAATTCTAATCTTTATTGTGACATTAATTATTATGAATAGCTCCTTTTGTTTGTACTGATAATGGATTCTCTGTGTATACGTATGATCCCTGTCTGTTATTACTTTGCAAAATCAAGTTGCTCTTATGGATAAATAACCGATTGATTGATTTAAGGTTAAACACTCTCTCTTGTCTTCATGTTGTTTTGCAGTAAACAGGCTCTGGCCTACAACTGTGTCGGCTGTGGGTCTTTCCACTTACAGAGAATGGGCAAGAGAACGATGAGTGGGAAACAGTAAGAAAATACACACATAGCAACTGGGTCTTATGTTCACTGACGGAATCAATTTGGTGGCAGAAATAAAGGAAAAGATCGTAATTTCATCTGTTTCGGACGAATGAAACTTCCTCTGAGCAGCAGATGAATAATGTTGTTACCATAGACTGAATCTAAAGATGGACGACATGCCAGCTCCCAAAAGTGAAACCAAAGTGCCTCACTTGCCCCCCTGGTGGCTGGCTGGTGTATCGGTCATAAAACCCACCTCCTCCATGTTAGCAGATGGGACGTGGACAAACTAAAAGGTGAAAGTAGATTAATAAATGAAGGTTGATGTATCAGTGGGACCCTGAGGCACTGTTGGTATTCATTTCTGTGCAGTGGGAGGAAGTGGAGACGCATCATTCATCCTCCACATTCTTTGATTTGTTGTTTTTATAAAATATTTATGGTTGTGACAGCTCAGGAAGGTGTGTGTGTGTGTGTGTGTGTGTGTGTGTGTGTGTGTGTGTGTGTGTGTGTGTAGTAAAGTTGTATACCATGTGTTTTCAGTATGAAGTATTCTGCTGCTACCGGACCTCCTGTGGGACCAGAGTGTGAGCACTGTGGACAGAGACATCAGGTCACACACACACTAACACACACACACTGACACTCATTGATATCCGACTCATGTAATCTATTACTAATTATGCTACAAGTAAATATAAGGTTTACATTCATTATTTCCTCTTGGATTTCCTGTTTAACTCACAGAAACCATCCCAGGATGTGAATTGTGTCCAAACCTCAGTGCTTGTGCGTAGCTGCTTGTGTGTACTATGAAAACGCACACACGTGAGCTGGAGCCTATGTTTGTCCTCTCTGCAGATGGGGGGTCCTCTCTGGGTGGAACCCATCCATGACGTGCCGTTTGTCCAGAGGGTTCTGTCCGCTGTGTCTGGGAATCCGTCCAGATTCGGAACATCTAAACGCATCGAGGGGATGCTGAGCATGGTGACGGAGGTAAACGTCATTTACACTCTGGTGTTATCATGTGGAGTCACATCAGGTGACTTCATGCCACGATCTTCCTGCTCTTCAGCTGCTGCTTCCTGTCGTCATCACCTGTGATGTCTGCTTTGTTTCAGGAGCTGGAAGATGTTCCTCTTTATTACACGGTGGACAGTCTGAGCAGCACGATACACTGCAACACGCCGCCGCTGCTCCAGTTCTGGTAAACGCACAAATTAATGCATTTTCTACGTTTGAACGAGTGATGTCGTGATATAACGATGATCATCTTAAGTCACTCTCGGCTCTGGGAAACATTTTTCTCTTGCTGCTCATTGTTAGCGTTTGTCTCTTCGTTTCCTGACCTCTGAGAATTCAAGTAACAAGACGCAGGCTAACCCAACTTCCTGTGTCCGTTTTTTATTCCTGTCAAAGAAGCAGCGTCTTGTTTTTGAGAGATATTTGTGAATTAAACTTGACCTGTCAGATGTTCCCTGCCTCCACACATCAGCTGATTCTCTCTCTCTGCAGGTCTGCTCTTCTTCACGCCGGTCACCGGGCGTCCCTTTCTCACGCCTGTAAGAACGCCATCAAGACCAACGCTCCCCCTGCAGCCATCTGGGACATCATGAGATGCTGGGTAAGTAAATCACATTCATTTGGAGAAGCTGTCTTTGCAGAGTCACATGTGACAGTCACAGTCATGTGAACCCGAACACGTATGTTTGCTTGGTCGTCCGCCACAGGAGAAGTCGAACCCTGTGAAGAGGGAGAAGCTGTCTGAGACCAGCCCGGCCTTTAAGATCCTCTCCACTGAGCCCAGGTGAGACCACAGCTGTAAAGTTCAACTCCTGACAACAGGTGGTTGTTGTTTCATGTTGATATTCAGGGTCAGAATGTTTGCTGGGTTACTGATGGTTGATGTGATTTGTTTTATACAAACACACTGAGACGTACAATAGATTTTATATAAAGACTAAGAGTCTCCACTTTCTCCCGCTGTACAAAAATGAAGCCCAAACATCCCGGATACAAACGCTGCCATCTTGTGCTGGTGACGAGTCTTTGCACTTGTAACACAGTGGGAACTTACCTGTAACGTTCTGTTGTGTCTGTGTGCTCGTAGTCTCGAGGCCTGTTTCACTGTGAGGGAAGACGCCAACCCTCAGTCCCGTAAACGCCACCTGACGAGGTTCCAGGAGAATCCTCAGGCGTTCTGGGGACCGAAATCTCGGGCCAAAGCCAAGTAAACACACACACACACACACACACACACACACACACACACACACACACACACACACACACACACACACACACACACACACACACACACACACACACACACAAATTCTGTTTTTGGTGAAGCCCCAAATATGAAATATGGAAAAAATTATAATTACCAGATAATTTTCTAACCCTTACCCCAAAGTTTGTATTTCAGTTTTCAGAACCTAAATACAGGAAAGAACCTTGCATCTCAATGTCTTATCTCGCCCTCATCCTTCTCTACTTCCTTCCTCCATCTTTTCATCTTTTCTCCTGTTTCTTCCTTCCGTCCGTCTCTCACCTCTTGTGTTCTCTCCTCCAGCGGAGGCATCTCTACCAGCCTGCAGGACAAGAGAGAGAAGTACCAGAACAAGAGGAAGAACCAGATCACAGATTCTTCTCAGTTGAAAAACCTCCCCTGCAAGAAGTTCAGACAGGTCTGTGAGTCTGCAGCTGATCAAAATGAGCCTGTTGAAAGTAAAAGACAGTGATAGGATTCAAGGATTAACAAATAACTGCATACTCACCATTTTACACTTCAGGCCCGACGTCCTCACTCCAGAGATTTAAAGACCTTTCATGATGCAGCTGGTCCAGTTTTAGGCTGAAAACTCTGGGGCCGTGAGGAACGATAACGCAGACGTGAACATTCGCTTCCTGATTAGGTTGAAGTTAGAGTCTCAGTGGTCAAAGGCCTCTTTGACGGACACACCACCCATCTTCCTTAGGAGGAACTAACACGTTCACGGCGTTCAGGTCCCACCACACAACTTAACTGTTCTGTGTTCAGGAGTCTTGCAGGTGAAGAGCGTTTTGACCTTTTTGTCCTCGCAGCTCGTCCACGTTAGCTTCATGCGAGCGCAGGTGACTTAAATACTGATTACATGTTGAAGTCATCGCGTCCTCGACAGGAAATGAAATATCGGACAGATTGTGGAGAATTGGTCGTGTCCATTAGCTGCGTTGGCAGGTCGCCACTCGCTGTTGGTTCTCGGCCAAATCATCTGAGCGCTGCAGCCAAGACTTCTCCTGCGGCTGCTTGAGGCATTTTAATAAATTTCAATATATTATTCATATTAATGTTACTCTCTTCTTTTAATTCAGGGATCATGTTCACATGGAGAGAGATGCTGCTACTCCCACGACCTGCAGCAGACAAACGAAGAGAAAATGGATTGATTCTGCTGTGGTGGCTTTTATTTTTATTTTATTTTTTTTTATTCCTGGAGTTCTGCAGTCAGATTTTATTTTGGTGAGGACAACGAACTAAAATCTGTTGATGTGCAGAATAGAGCTGTGGCCGTGTCCAGATAGTGACGATAACAGTGACGCTTTAAAGAAAAAAGGGAATTGCTGATATTGTCAAAGTCAATCAAACCAGTTTCTTTCTGTTGTGATGCAGTTGGTTCAAACTGGAGTTACTGGGTTGGAATCAATCAACAAACCATCGTCGCCCTCGTTCTCTGAGGCCGAAGGACCGACTGTTTCATTTACAGCTGAAAACGTTGCAACACAACAACCAAGCAGTTTTATTTCAGGTTATTTTTTGTTGTTTTATTCATTTGACTGCTGTCAACATGTCTTTCACATCAATAAAGTCCTCAACGTGACTTTAAACGTTCTTTGTTTTACTCATTATTTTAACCACCATGGGAAGTTAAGTGTAGTGGGACCATCACACACTTTAAATTATTGATAAACGAGAGGTCGCTCACTTTTCATGAAATGTGCATCACCTGTTTAGTGATGAGAAGACGATGCTGCCTCACGAGCGTCCAAACGAAAGCTGAGACGACAGCAGGCGTTCAGCTTTTAACGGCTGCAGTAAAATGTAATGTCGCCTCGTCTCTGAGACGAGCAGTTAAATCCCAACTTTGAAAACCACGTCGGCCTGTGTTTATGCTTCACGTAACATGAACATGACAATAACAGAGGAAGGCAGATTTATTCACTGATCAGTATAAAAGTATAAACACTCATTGGCAGAAACAGAAAAGTTGCACATGTTGCACACGTCAGGCCGTCGTGTGTGTTGGCACCAGTTTGTAAAGAGAAAGTATCAGAAGGCAGCTTCAGCAAATACTGTGCATGTGTTTCTCACGTTTTCTTAACAGTCAAACAAACCTGATCGTTGACACGTGGCCCGGCGACATCAGGCCTCAGCACTGATCAGATTTCATGGGGGGGTGTCGTCACTCTCAGCCTTTAAAGAAAAACCCTTCGCCTCCTTTCATCAAGTGTCGAGCTGGTGTAAGAAACAAATCAAGTCCTCGCTTGGTCCAATCAAATCCAAGCAGGAGGCCACAGCAAGATTCATTAGATTGATATTATAGCTTATTCGTTTTTTTCCATCTCTTTACGAAGCCAAAGCGAATGATTGGTTATCTGAGGTGGACTCTGAGCAGGAAGGTTCGAATCTCCATTGGCCTCAAAGTCACCTCCCACGTGGACGGGTCCTCGAACGTCTTCAGCAGAGGAGGCTTCTCATCTGGAAGAACAAGAGCAGCATGTAGCAACCAGCAGAGGGCACATCCCTCCGTCAAGGCTGAATGGCCACTGTATCATCACATTGCATAAACGTGTGTAGATCATGTGACTTTATCCAATTTACAGTAAGTGAATGTGTTGCTCTTTATCTCCTCGTCTGATCTCACGTTAACAAACATCTGGTACACTGAGGCTGAAACAAGGCGAGTGTCCTGTACCTGTTTGTGGCGTCCAGTCAAAACGCATCATCTTGTCTTTCCACTGATTGGCTGACAGGTTCAGCTCAGACACGCCCACCACCTCCAGAGTGGAAAACAGCTTCTATACGCACAGAAAGTTACAATTTTACTCAACCAGGTAATTATTTATAACATGAAGAAACAAAAACGAAATAATTTCCTTTCATTCATTAATATTCTATAACTTTAGATAATAAGTTAACAGCGGTTCGTGATGTCAGCAGATTTCCCGTGCGTCTGACCTGCAGGTTGACGGTGACGGGTCCAGAGTTCACTTTGCTCTCCCAGCTCTGGAACTGATGCTCCAGCCTCAGCAGCACCGAGTCTCTGTCCCACTGTGTCAGTGTCAGGAGGTGAACAGCAGGGGGCAGCGCAGCCTGAAGACCTGAGAACTACCACACACACAAACACACAACTGATTTCACTCTGTTCCGACAGGGCTTTCATCCACAGTCTTCAAAACATTGCATTTCCCTGAGTTATGACGTCGTCGCTCTGATTTCAAAGTGCTCGTGTTCTTTAAGGTTGGAAAGTGGATCGAACACAGACGCTGTAAACAACACGTGTTGTGTTTTTCACATTAAAAGCTACAAATTAAAGCTGATTGTAAAATGATGTCGATCGGTTTATGATTCGTGACGTCAGCAACTTGTGTTTCCAATTATTCCGACATCACATGAACTATTCACTGCACAAAGTCAGTACTTAACTCAATTATTCAATAGACTTTCTCAACAGAGCGTTTACCTTCAGGATTTACATTCACCTAAATGCTCGATAAGTTTTCATGTCTGTCAGGATGTTTGCATCACGCCCCCTCACTCACCTCCAGTCGAGTGTCTGGGCTCAGAACTCCGTCAGTGAATGTGAGCAGCGGCTGCAGTACTACTTCCTCTGCCAGGGGGCGGTGTGTGTCAGCGGCGACCGGTGGGCGCTCGAGAGAGAGCAGCAGGCGGCCGCGGACCACCAGCCCTTGTGGGAAGATTTCGGAGGTCTCGTTGAGAGGCTCGCCAACGCCGCGGACATCATCGTACAAGAGCCGGCGGTGGAGCTGAGGGAGAGGAAGAGGAGGGTGGAGCTCAGAGTGTGTATGTGAGAGAGAGAGAGAGAGAGAGAGAGAGAGACTCAGTGTCTCACCATGATCTCCAGGGAGCCGTTCTGGATGCTTCCTCCTCCCTGAGAGCGATCGGTCACCACAGTGAATTGATCGACATCATCCTGGAAAACATGCGACACACAAGGAAAATGAAAACAAACGACAGATGAACAAATTTAATTAGTTTCATTAGAAATCCTTAAATATCCAAAGAGCTTTTTGGGCGAAGGTGAACGACAGGTTTGTTCTTGACGTGTGCAACAGTACAACTTGGACCACCACACGTTGATTGGTGGTCATAGGAGGAGGAGTTTTAATACCAGGTGTGAACAGGTAGAAAACTGATCCTCGAACCTTT
This sequence comes from Verasper variegatus, assembly GCA_026259375.1. Classification (NCBI taxonomy): domain Eukaryota; kingdom Metazoa; phylum Chordata; class Actinopteri; order Pleuronectiformes; family Pleuronectidae; genus Verasper; species Verasper variegatus. Next base: position 1,668,626 of record CM048044.1, on the reverse strand, counting down.
ATGCCACACACACACACACACACACACACACACACACACACACACACACACACACACACACACACACACACACACACACACACACACACACACACACACACACACACACACACACACACACACACACACACACACCTTGATGAATGCACGGGAGTTGATGGGGTAGTAGTTTCCAGCGATGGGCTCTGACTGCTTCAGGTTCCACGTGGGGCGGAAGTCTTTCCTGTGGAGGAAAACAACACAAGGTGAGATCCAGACATCACGGTTTCCCTCTGACCCAGACATGGCCGTGTCACTCACCTTCTCTGCAGCACCTCCCTGCCGTTGGAGTCGGTGTAGAAAAACCCAGAGGTTTTAATGCTGGTGTCCAGACGGGTGATCACCTCCTTCCCCAGGCTGTCTCTGTGCGGGAACAAGGTTCAATGGTCAGAAAAGCATGGAATCAAACGTTTTGTCAGCATCTGCCCAGATGTTTGCAGCACACACTCACTCTATGGGCAGAGGTCCGACCGTCCACTCCAGCTCCAGAGCTCGGCTGTCGGTGTAGAGACGAACCACCTGAGACACCCAGGGAGAAAACCACTGCCTCACCTCCTGCACCACAGACGTCTGAGACGGAAACACAATGATCATATATTCACACTGAAACTCAAACAAATCGGAATCTGAAATGTTTAAAAAGTCGTATCTGACACAAACAGATGTGGCACAGACGCCTGTTAACAAACACACGTCCAAATACAGCTGTGGAATTAATTCAGGGGATTCTTCTCACAGATGAAAACATCAAACTGGTCATGAATCTCAACGTGAAGCTCTCCCCCCCCCCCTCTCTCTACCTGCACCGTCTCCGTCTTGGCCGTCCGGCTGATGATGAAAGGTGTGGACGAGTTGGGTCTGAAGATGTAGGCTCCTGACATCTGGTTACTCTCCGAGTTGTTGCCGTCACTGGCGTTGTACCTGGAAGTTGGAACACACACACACACACCAATGAACAGAGAGGACAGAAGTGCTGGTGTCTCTTCTTTTTAGCTTTTGAGAAACACTAACCAGTAGAAATTCTGCGTCAGCTCGATGCTCTGTTTGGTCTCCAGGTTGCTGAGGCTGCTCAGGAGGCCGGTGTCTGGGTCAAAGGTCACTCGTAGGAACTGGAGCACACAGACGCAAAACAAATACTTGAATATAAAACGTACCTCATGCATGTAAAGCTTAGAAAATGCATACAGGTACAACGAAGAAGAACCAAGTACAGGTGTCTTTTATCTGTGTGGTCACCGGAGGGGAATCCCACTCAGTAAACGATCGACCAGCGCGGAATCGAACCTGGACACTTGCAGCTTGAGGACGTGTGTGCCCGTGTGCTGCTCGACTTATCACATCCAAAACCCAACAACCACTAGTTTCTGGCTTTTGTCCACAATGAGAACGGATTCAGTGATTATTCACCTTTATTACACATTATAGGACAAATCATATATCTCCTTTTTTTGTACTTTCTTTCTTTCCTTTCCTTTCTCGTATATTTGCTTGGTTTTGTTTTCCTGTCTGTAAAACACAGATCTCCCAGCATGCAAAGCAGAGGCAGCGTTGAATGCAGCCGTGTTCAGACCTTGTTCTGGATCGCTGCAGGAGTGTGGTGCTGGGTGGGGGCGGGTGGAGGCCCGTCCTGAAGCAGGGACACGGAGTAGGTGCTGTAGCCCAGAGGAGGAGCTTGAACCTGGAACACCAGCTCGTTGACGGTGAAGCCCCGGTTCTTCCTCACCTCTCGAGTGGCTCTGGACACTGGAACCACCTGGAACACATCTGGTTACGTTTGCTTCCATTTTATATCATCACTTTGTATTTCTCATCTGAATTCTGGCCTTTTATACAAAAGCAATCACACCAGAGAAAAATTACAGGTCTTATGTTATTTAAGTGTGAAAATTATGAGAGTTTACAAAATGGCCACAGAAAACGTCCACTAATCTAAAATAAGAATTTAAAAAGTACTTCTAAGTACTAAACATCCAACCCTGTGTTTAATTGATAATTGTCTCATATTTAAATGCTGCCACACACTCACCTGACAGTCCACAGCTTTGCCTTTAGCGTCAGACACCGAGTACGATGTTCCATTCACAGGCAGCCGTACGGGCCGAGTGACGGGACGAGCGAGAGGGTTGTACACACTGACTGAGAACTGAGAGAGAGAGAGAGAGAGAGAGAGAGAGAACAACAACTGACTTTAATGAGGTTATGTCCGACAGAGGATCGAATGCAGCTTGTGTTTGTGTGTGAGTGTGTTTCACCTGTTTGCTGGACGCAGTGAGAGGACACACACTGATGTTGAGGTTGTCACAATAGATCCGTTCGGCAGACGATCGACTCAGAGCAGCCAGACTGTTACTGACCACGACCTGAGAGGAGACACAATCATACATGAGCTGTAGCCCAGAGAGAAAATACGACATGGAAAACAATACAAGTAGTTTCAGCTGGAAAATAAAAAGCTAAATCACAAGTTAAGGGGGAAAAGTCTCATTAAGCACATCTGTAATCTGAGTCTCGGCTGTAATCACGACGTTTCACCCTGTTTTTATATCGTCAAATAACAATGGTACAGTTTCTAATCAGTACACAGGACTGTGACGTGAAGCTTGAATCACCTGACAGCGCTGCCAGCCGTTAGCGAGCCTGCGGGCGTAGTCGTTAGCTACGTGCTGCTTCTCTGTGCCCGACACGGCATCGTGATGCTGGGCCACCGCCATGGCTTCCTCTGCCAACGACAACACAAATAAGACCCTTGTCACAGAGAGAAGAGGCCGACAATCAGCAGAGTGCATACGTACAAGCAGGATATCTGACCACAACTGAACGTGGTCGTAATGTGTTTTTATAAAGGAACTGCTCTCACTCATGGTCTGACTGTCGCCTTCCCCAAAGGGTCCCTTCCTGGAGACCGGACCGCCGAGCACCTCCAGCTGGTTGCACGTCTACAACAGGGAGAAACTTAACTGCACTGCTAACTCAGAACCTTCATAGTTTAGTGTCCATGGTCCGAGAGTGTAAATCCAGAAGACTTGGGTCAACGTTCTCCTCTGGTAAAGATTTACATACAAATGACTGGTTGGACGTTCACCTGCAGATTGCTGTTGCTGACCCTCTCGTAACGCTTCAGGGCCGGTCGGCTCGTAAAGAAGCCGGTCCAGAAATCATGAGCGCTGTCTGCGTACGGGAAGAAGTCGTCCGTCTTCAGAGGCCTGCGTTGAAAAGACGATAATGTTGCAGAAAGTAAAAATACACACGAGAAACCTCTTTGCACCGTCGGGTACAATTCGTTTAAAAGCTGCTACCAGGTGACGTTCGCTCGGTGCAGTTCCTGGAGGTAACAGGAGGGGGTGGAGTAGAGCAGGTTGACTTTGCTGCCGTTCCCCTGCTGAGCGTTGACGTAGTGGATGAGCTTGTCCAGGTTCTTGTACCACAGGTTGGCGTTCTCGTACTGGAAGTCCGAGCCCATGGTCATGATGATGTGGTTCGTCTTGTACACGGTGGCCTGAGAGAATAAAACATCAAAAGGACACAAAGTTTTTACATTTCAGCATTTTGTCAAATCCGGCGACGGGAGATTCTTGTGGAGCCTTTTTCTTTGCTTTAGTTTGTTAAATAATTGACCTGATATTTGGCCGTAGTGAGGAAGCGCGTCACCACGTCATCAACATTATAGTCCTCCAGGTCCGGGTCGTCTCTGATTGGCGGGTCGTCACAGGACTGGTCCCAGCAGAAGCCCTCAGGAGGGTTGTAACCGTTGGGAAGGATTCCTGTTTGGTCGGGGAGCAAAGGTCAAAAGGATCAATTCACACAAATCCTAAATATAAAGAATATGAAAAACTGCATCTTGTGTTTGCAGATATGAAAAGTGCATTGATGTTTACATTTCACATTCTCCTAATTCAAGTTCTACACATTTGTGTTTTCTTTTGATTTATGGTTATTTATCACAGAGTTTATTGTGAAATATCAAACTTCGATCACGTGTCTTTGTCAGGGTTTGATAACGACGTCTCAGGAATCCGTCCCAGAACATTCATATCGGTCGGCTTCTACTTAAAAGGACGGACCTCTGAGAAGAGCGGTCGAGGTTCTGCTTGTGCCGGAGGTTTGTTTACCAGTGAAGAGATCAGCCGCGGGCGGCGTGAGGCTGTCGGACGCTCGCCACAGAAGCTCCTGCTCCTTCGCCATCATCCTGCGAGCGCGGTCCTGGTAGTCGAGGCGACCAAAGAAGAAGCCGTCGTATCCCATCTGACAGTGAGAGGGCAGCACTGGTTAGCTTAGCTTAGCAACAAGCTAGTCTTTAGCGTTCCGCTAATTTCACCACATTAGATAAAAGTAACAACTATGAATTTATTCTGTTTGTATGAGTTGTATAAAAGTTTTAAATTAGCAAAGGAATAAAAACAAATGATCTCATTGGAATAAGCACAAAAAATAACCAGCTGGTTTCCGTGAGCGGTGTCTGATTGAGGTTATTATTAGATGTTAACTTCTCTTTTTCCAGTGCGACAAAGTTCCAGTTACAACTTTGTCACACTGGAAAAAACAATCTGTGGTATTGAGAAGTTCACTTCAGATTACTGTCAATCAATCTCTACAAACTGCACAAACACGTGAATGGTTTATTCATCTTCTGAATTGGCTAAGTTACCTGTGCAAACATGGAGGCGTGTTCACGGGCGTGGCCAAACGGGTCGATGTGCCAGGCGACTCTGGGACGACCACAGGGCCCGAACGTCTCGTTGAGGAACCTCAGGCCCAACGTCATCTGGTCGATGACGGCGCTGTAGTGAGTCGTGGCCTCGTCGCTCATGCACCAGCCACCGTTCACAAACTCCAGACGACCTGGAGGGACGGAGGAGGAGGAGGAGGAGGAGGAGGAGGAGGAGGAGCTTGTCGTCAGGTGACGGACTGAAGACTTCCCAGAGTGGACGCAGGTGAATCAGGTTCACGTACCTTCATTCACCAGCTGTGTGACCGTCTGCTGAACACCGGAGCTCTGCTGCTTCCACCAGCGGAAGAAGAACGCCGTCTCCACGTAGATAAACCTCCTGTCGGGATTCTTCAGCAGCTGATCCACCACCGAGTCCAGGATGTACTGCACCCCCGCATGCTGGATATCATTTCGGTCTGCACACGCGCACACACACACACACACACACACACACACACACACACACACACACACACACACACACACACACACACACACACACACACAGTTTGAAGAAGAATTGTCCCACAACATAACAGCCCATAAAAACAGTTTGTCTGAATTTCAGAATATCTTTTATGTGTATATATATATGTGTATATATGTGTATTTATGTGTATATATGTGTATTTATGTGTATATATATGTGTATTTATGTGTATATATATATGTGTATTTATGTGTATATATGTGTATATAAACGCGGCCGTTGTCAGTATAAAAAGACACGTGATGCTCAAACATGCAAACTGGTGCCTGAACCACAGTAAAACTATACAACTGTTCATTGCAGTGTTTACTACAATGTGACACAACGTGTGATTTTCATCCTTGATTCTGTTCAAATCTGAATAATCTGCATCAAAGGGTTTTTGAACTCTTTTTGTCTTGATGATCTAAAATAAAAAGTTCTGCTGGTTATTATCAGGACGATCTATAAACGACACTGGGACAAAATGAAGGGGTTTTCCTGTGTGTGTATCTCTGTGTGTGTGTGTGTATCTGTGTGTGTGTGTGTGTGTGTGTGTGTCTCTGACCTCCATAGTAATACTGGTCCACGGTCTTGAGCCAGCCAACATCATCATGTGTGTGAGGAACCAGGTGAACGTTCAGCATGTTGTGTTTGGTGACATGACATGACTACACACACACACACACACACACACACACACACACACACACACACACACACACACACACACACACACACACACACACACACACACACACACACACACACACACACACACACACACACACACACACAATGTTATTTAAACGTTATTTCCTCTTACAAACAGAATCAGTGAAAGTGAAACTCACTTCAGTTTGAACTCACTTCACATTTGAAACCTTTTAAAACGAGTTAAACATGAATCAGGAAGTGAAGGACTCGCCTCGTAGCCGCACACGTGACCGGGCTTGTCTTCTGGACCGAGAGGAAAAGTTAAAGCTCCAGAGAAGAAGAAGAAGAAGAAGGAAACTACAACCAGCTGCTGCTGCCCGGCCGCCATGTTGGAGAACCACCGAGGGTCATGTGACCTGTCACCTGACCGAAGACGGTTGTATCCCTCAGTTCAGACTGACAGGCTCCATCAAGAGGAGGTTTGTTCCCTCAGTTTAGACTGACAGGCACCATTAACAGAGGAGGTTTGTTCCCTCAGTTTAGACTGACAGGCACCATCAAGATCCTCCATGATAAATTGTTCAAGTGTCCTAATCTTTCCAGGTTTAAAAAAACAAGACCTCAGCCTTCACATTCAGACCTGGATAGGTTTATTGCCAAAGTTGAATGAACTCATCTTGGAAAAAGCAACACTCAGATGAATAAAACATATTTTACAGTCACGTTAAAGAACAACAGCACAGTGAGTAAACAAGAGGTGAAAATGCTACAAGGAGATAAAGTTATATAGTAGACACCTCAGTTAATGGTACAGTCATTCAGCTTGTGGAATAATGCACTTCATGGCAAAAAAAAAAATCTTCTTTACTTCTTTACGTAACTGACCTGCCAGATATAGTGAGGTCGGCAAACTCATTAACAGAATTCTCTACACCTGCTCGTGTAGCATTGCTGTAATACATTTTTACATTTGCTGTAGTAAACTGTGTAACAGCAGGTTTTCTGAATATGATTTTAGTCTGTTTTTGAACATGCCTTCGATAAATGCATATAAAGGTAATAGGTTACATGTAACTTGAATAATCGTGTTGTGTGTTTTTTTTTTACTTATTCCTGACATAAAGGCCTCACACAGTGCTCGGTCAAATCATCACAATCCTCTGGAACAGATTAAAAAAGAAAGAGCTGATGAAAAAACCCAAGAAAAGCTGTGGCCAGAGGACACGACATCCATTCAGACAGAAGACAAGCTCACTCTTGCACTCAAGTTATAATTAGCTCTGCAAGTGCATCCCTGTCTGTTGTGATGCTACATTCAAAGAAACAGTCGCAGATTTAAAATGTTCAAGTTCTTGTTCTGATATGTTTCCTGACATTTAAAACCCACCTGATGTTCTATTGACAATGTGACAACAGATTCAATTTCCAGTATGTCACTAATTTCCCCAAATTACTATTTATTATTTATTAATGAATTAATAAAAATAAGATAACAGAATCAAACGTGATTGATACGAGATTTAAAGGTGACAGGATTGCAATGTTAACATATCCTGAAAATAATCTTTTGCATTGAAGGTTCAGTGTGTTGAATTTAGTGACATCTAGTGCTGAAGTGTCATGTTGCAGCTGAACAGACCCTCACTTCACCCCCCCTTCCAAACATGAAAGAGAACCTGTGGTAGCTTCAGTTGTCATAAAAACTCAAAAGGTTTAGTTTGTCCAGTTTGGACGACTGTAAAAAAACATGGCTGCCTCCGTAGAGAGGACCCACTCCTGAGGTAAATATAATTGTAAAGAAAACAACAATTCGTACAATCTAGATGAAACACACACATCACTATGATTATTTTATATTCAATTTCTGCCAATAGATCCCTTTTACATAAATCTTACACACTGGACCTTTACTGCTTGTTCAGTTTACTGACAGGAATCAAACACCACTCTCAGTGCTGCACAGAAAACTGACTTTCACAGTGATGAAGCTAAAGTGAAGTCAAGGTTTTTCTTATCCTTGGACAGAGCCTGGCTAGATGAAGTTTCCCTCCAGTCTTTGTGCTAAGCTAACCAGCTGCTAGCTGTCGCTTACTTGCTGTACAGAAATTGAGAATGAAGATCTGCAATGTAAATGTGCCTCGAAAGGAACAATTTGGTTTTTATGCTTCTTCGGTTCCTAGCTGAGTTTTAGATAAAAAAAGATCTAAACCATTCTGAAGCCACCATTAGTGTATCTTAGCATAGCTTAGCATAATGACTTGAAATAGGGAGCCTGCTGCCAGCACCTGTAAAGTCTACTAAGTAACACGTCACTGTCAAGGGTAAAAACAAGGCGAGCAGATTCCCTCTACTTCTAGTCGTTGTGCTAAGCTAAGCTAACCAGCTGCTAGTTTACTAGCTTACTTCCATGATCAATCTAAACATCTGGACTGAATGAGCATATCTCCAAAATATTAAACTACTTATCTAATTCATGCAAAACGTTTCACCACAATATGACATTTACATTTTCTGAATCTGAAGCTGAGGCCACTTTTCATTCATGAGGTTTCCTACATGTCAAATCTCTCACTGTGGGTATTCAACTCCCACTCATTTTACTGAGTTAAATAAAAAACATGATAGAAAATATGATCCATAAATACAGCTCATTTCTTTTACCACAATGACAAGACAGTGTAAAAACAAATAGGGGGTGAATACTTTTTAGTAGTAAACCACTGAAGTGGATGTGATGCACTTTTTCAGGCCTCTTACTCAGGACATGTCCCAGTTGGATAAGAAAGGATGTAAATAGTACAACAGATGATGGCTGGTTTACAATAAGGCATTTCAGTTTCAGGGTTCAGATATCTTACCTATTTCCTCACTAGCTTTGTCCCAATTCAGCAGCCACATCCTTCAAGGACGTGAAGGCCTTTGTGGACCAAATAGACCACGAAGGCCGAACCCAAATTAGATGGTCTAGTTCCCTATTTGCATTACCAGCTTGTCTCCCTCTTATGGTTGCGTCGTTAGCTTGAGATTGACCAGCACTGCTAACTTGACTCCTTGGATAGACTGACCCCAGCTAGAAGGATCCACTCATTGGCTCCCTCGTCGTTTGGGACTGGTAGGACGCACTTATTGTCCACATTTGAAGGAGTCTTCTAGTTGCACTGCTGGGATGTGATCAGTCTTCAAATGCAGCAAGGAAGTGGCCCCTGAAATGGGACACAGCTAAAGTCACACTTCCACGGCTTCCAGGGACACCGTAACATAAATGAGCCTTTGTAAGTTCTATGCAGGGACAGGTCATAACGTACGATGTGAAAAAGATCAGCTACAGTGTCCACAGCTCAGCTCAGCTCATCCAACAGAATATTTTGCAATCAAAGGCAATTTTCAACAAAAAAACATGAAGACACACACGAGAATGAAAGTCTGATTCCTGACTGTGATACTTCGTCCTGATGTTGTTACCACTTCACCAACCCTCTAGTTTTAGAAATATCCATACACAGAGTGAACAGCCCTTTTCTGTGTGAGTCACTGTCTATGAAGGCTCCTGGATGAGGCAGGAGGGAGCGTTAGGTTGCGTTTCCGTTGCCTCGCGCATGAGGGCTGATGAGCAGTGTGGAGTCCAGGTCCAGTCGGAAGGCCGGGTACAGCGGCTGTGAGAACAGGCAGCGAAACGTGTACAGAAGCACCACTGTGTCTGACACGCTGTAGAAGGATAACACTCCTTTCTGGCGTTCCAGGAACACGCCAATCCTGGGGCAGGGCGGCGCAGCCACCGTGGTCTTACGGTTGTCATGCCAGGCGGCATATCCAGCGTGAGTACACCTCAGCCGCCAGGAGTTCTCGTTGCGCCCTAAGAGGCAGGGCTTCCCGCCACCTTTGCGTCCGATACCTCGATAAGTGACGCCAATGTCAATCCACCCCCCGCCCCTCCACTCCACCTCCCAGTAACTGGCACCACCAAACTGGCCTTCCCTGCACAGGACCTGAGCCACGGAATCGAAGCGCTGTGGGTGAGGGGGGTAGGACTGGGGCTCCTCGCCACAGTGGGCACCCTGGGGCCCCTCCAGGAGAATCAGAGTCGGGTGGGCTGTGTCTGGATCCAACGACAGACGACACGAAACTGAGAAGAAAGAAAGGAAGTTGATGCAGAAATAGAAACTTATTCCACAGTCACATCTTATATACAAGTTTCTGGATAGACAAACTAGAAACAGCTGTTCTGGGTGTGTTTCTGTTTCTGTAGTAGAGTAGTTACTTAGATTTTGTTTTCACTCTGTTGTTGTGTTTCTAGAAGTTAGGTAAATCAGTTTTATATAATTCCTTTGGTTCCACTTATTTCTTTGTTTCTTTCTTTTAACGGGATTTCCCTCCTTCAGTTAAATCATTCATTGGTTTAATCACGAGCTGGGTCGTAAGACGGCGATATGCCGATTTCGGGTATTTAAAGGTTTAATCAGGTTTATCCTGAACTTGGGGACAAGAACCGAGTGGGGCCCCACACCGACAGCATCACGTTAAGCGGTCCATTGTTTCAACTAACATTTTGGCACAGCGGGGATAAATGACACATGTGGCCTTAATCCTCCTGTGACCACATGATTTATTGATGCCTAACAAGGTGCGGCTACGCTGTCGGCCTGTCAGCAGGCTTGTTTCTACGGGGACAAGGCGCCGGTCTTAATGATGGACCTGGATGTCATAAATACAGCATGAATGCCAATTGCCATCCATCATTGATGAGGATCCAGACTGGGCTCTCAGATTTCCCCGACTGGACCCTCATTATGTGTTGAACTAGAGGCGTGGAGAAGTGAAAGAGAAGAGGAGGAAGACGGGAGAGCAAGATGGGGAATGACATGCAAGATAGTCAGACTGAATGGGTGCAACAGGGGGAGAGGAAGATAGAAAGAGAGGAGAAGCGATAGGGGAGGAAGAGAGAGATGGGGAGGTAGAGGGTGAAAGGAGGAGAATGGGTGGAGGAAGGAGAAGAATGGGTGGAGGATCTGCCCTAAAAGAAGATGGAGTACTTACACCTGAGGAAAGCTGCCCTCATCCTCTGATCAGCCGGCTGCAGAGACAAAGAGGACAGAGGGAATGACACGGGCACTGCTGGAGAAGGACAAATGACAAAAAGACAAAGAGAGATGCTGTTAAAAAACGTTTGTCCATATTAGAGGAGAGAAGAAGAACATAGGAATATAGAAGAAGAGGGGGGAGTGAATCTGAATATGGAAATTAAATGACAAAGGAAAAGCTGCGTAATAATACTATGTTAACAACATTAAAGTCGCTATATGTTAAAGTTTTTGGATCAGAAACATCTTAACAAATGGTTGTGTTGACGGTGCTTACACACTGATGTGTAGCAGGTGTGTGTTCCGACATGTTTGTGTAGCGTGTTAGCATGTTAGATATCGGACAGATACAACGTTTGAGCCCAATGACGACACCTTCCAATCCAACCAGTCTTGGTCAAGACGTTTCACTATGAACTGTCCAATCTAATAGTTATTGAGATATTTTGGTCCATTTCCCCAGGTCAGAGCTGTGGGGGGGGAGAATATCCTCCTGGCACCAGAGTACAGTTTTTAAATCCCACACATTGTGGCTTTAATGTTAATAATTTGTTAAATTTGACTTTTTACCCAACAAAGCAAAAATGTGATGTTTGTGCAAGTTAAAGGGTAATTTCACCAAAATGTACTAAACCCCCCCCCCACACATTTGTCCACTTACCCCTTGTGGTGGCATGTTGACCTGCAGGTAGTTGCATGTGCTGAGGTTTGGTGTTCTCCACACACTGATTTCTGCCACCTCCCCAATACAATGGACACGAATGGTGTTTGATATATTTAAAAAAATTTAAACAACACAAACAACAACGAAACAAAATGACAAAACCGTGACCCATTGGTCCCAGTTCGCTGTGGACTGGTTTCAATAAAGGGTATCTGTAAGTAAGTTCTCACAAACTAGCATAACTGGGACATGTTACAGCACAAGAACCAGATTTACCACAAAATATGATGCGGCTCCAAAGAACAACAACTCTTTGTTTCTATTTGCTCCACACTGGCTGCGGCGCTAATATATCAAAGGGAAGGGAAATAAAGTTTTCAGAGAACTGAAATCTCTCATTTTGCTGTAACTGTCACTGAAAAGCCGCCGAGAACTGATCAGTTGAAACAAATTGGAGTTCGATGAGTTCGATGACCTCCACTCAAACTGAACTGGTGAGGACGGAGCAGATGATCCAGGTGTTGGATCAGACATCGCTCCGTCCTCTTCCAACTCGTCCACTGTCCCTCACAGTGTTAAATATCATGTCACAACAGCAGCCTGGTAAAAAATTGGTCAGACCTGTCACAGAGTGTGTGTGTGTGTGTGTGTGTGTGTGTGTGTGTGTGTGTGTGTGTGTGTATCATGTTTCTTATGCTTACCTTTTACACACTCTCCACCAGACACGTAGTTCTCATTGACTGGGGGAGAAAACAAATTGTTAAACTAAGAGCACATGATGTTATTCTGGAAAAATAAATCTACTTTATCCTTTTATACCATGTGCTCAGGACTTTAAAAACACCCTACGAGCAATCGGGAGTATTCCGTGTGTGTATTAGTACACTGTATCGTGTCATATCTTCCCGTCTCGGGGTCATTTGTTGTACCTGCGCGGCTGATTTTGTCCACCTCCTCCCTGCAGACCTCCTCCATTCGGCTGCGGAAGTGGCACAGCGCTCTCCTGGCGCCGCTGAAGGCCTCTGTGGGCAGGCTGAGGGCTCTGGAGTGCCGACCAGTGGCGAGTTGGACGCACAGCAGAGGAGCCGCCTGAGCCGATTGAAGGAGAAAGAGCGGAAAATACAGCGTGGCATCACATCTGCATCCCAGCGCCCCCGGCCTCCTTAATTCCTTGTACAATTGAATTTGAAAATAGCACCTCGGCAGGTGCCGTCTTTTTCCACTGGTCACTGCTGACTCATTCTCTCCTCTCATCCATTCTTCCTCCTCCATCCCTCATCTACAGACTAATCTCTCTGCGCGTCTCTTATGCACTCTGGTGAGTTCTTAGTTTCCAGGGTGCATTAGATCTAATGGATGAATATCAAATGCAATAATCGACAATGCATTTCTTGTCTTTTGGTATCACCCTCTCATGACTGGGAGGATAAATGTGCATAGAGTTGATGTCCTGTAAAGTGGTGCTGGCTGCATGTAGGTTTATTCTTTTAAACAACAGCTGTTTATTCCTCTCAATCTACATCAGGTCGGGAAGATCATCATTTTTCAAATCAATTATCTGTAGAGATTTAAAAACAAAAGACTAAAAGGAGTTCACTGTGGATTTATTGGATGGCTGCAAAAACTACAGATCATTTGCTTCAGACACATATTTTTATCCTCCCTAGTTTCTCCCCCTCCTCCTCCTCCCCCCTGTCCTCTCTCCCTTTGTCCTCCTCACCTGCAGGAAGTGTGTGTTGTCGTCCGTTTGCAGCAGCTGACTGATCTCTTCGTCTCTCCTCCTCAGCTCCTCCACGTCTTTCTCCAGCATCTCGATGTCGCGCTCGGCCCGCCCCACCACCGCTCGCTCCTTCGCCTCCAGCCTCGTTCGAACCTGCGGCACAGGAGCAGATGATGTGGAGCGCGTACAGCACTGCGGGTGTAGCAGGGACACCCCGAGCAGGAACTTTCTGACACACACACTCTCCAGGATTTTGAGAGACGATAAATTAAGTTTTTGTTGTTTTATCGAAAGAGTCAATATACTAACAAGATACCACTTAGGTCACTTTAACAAAAATATAAGAATGATAACTTTACGAGAACCGAACTCATTTGGCAGCTGAAAACTATTATACATGGTAAAAATCTGAACATTTTAACTACTACTATTTTTAAGGCTCAGTGTGATTACTTAAAACCTGACCAATAAGGATTTTCAGTGTTGATATTAGGAAGTATGATTCCTAAGATGTCATTATCAAACTCCTGTGACACAGAAATGTAACTACTGCTGAATATTGAACAGTTTAACCATAAACTTTACGATAAATACAAATATAACCAAATATATAACTTAAATTAAGAAAATTTACATAAATGCAAAAATCTTCTGAGCTGTTTTTACTGTAAAATAAAAGTTTTTCTTTTGGCAAAGAATGTTGATACCAATGTGTCTGTGAAAGGATGAAATCAGCCAGTCGTTGAACCGGCCGGGCTCTAAACTCTGTCCCTCCTTCAGTACTTCAGACTCACCTCTGCCTTAGTTTTCTCCAGACGAACGGACATGTCAGCAAACAGAGCGTCACCGTCCTCCAGAACAGCAGACGCCGACACCTGAACAGAACGGAACGGCAGTTAGAGTCAAACTCGTACTTAAAGACCCCGTGGTACACGATCTATATCAGAAACTGTAAATAAAAATAAACGTAGACTCACTGGACGTGCGGATCACATTCACACACACATCCATACACAGCGTCTATATATAGAGTCACTTTACTCATCACTTCACACATGGAGGAATCAGGGGTTCAGTGTCTCGCCCAAGGACGGTTCATCAACATGCAGACTGGAGGAGCCCGGGATCGAACCCCCGACCCGCTCCTAGGCCACAGCGGCCCTCAACGAAAACACTGATGTCAAACTACTAGAAAACTTTTCAGTCACTTTCTTAGAAACAGCAAATATTATTGTGTTAAATTAAACCTTGATGTTTCTCCAATATCCTGTTTCAACAGAAATTATTATTTATAAGATAAAGTGAGTAAAACTCTTAATTCAACTAAATAAATTCCATACACTTTCTACACAACTCCATGGAATAAGGTTTGCTTAGATTTTGAAGCATAACAACAACAGTTCCCCAACTTTTTCTGTCAATATCTTGATCGTGCTGCTAATAACCACCAGGGTCTTTGTGTCTTCAGCAGGTGTGAAAATGAAAGTTTCTTTTTGTCTGTGAGAAAACAAAACAACGTCTCAGATCCATGTGGCTTTGGTCAGAAATGATCCTCCACAGAACGGAGAACAGAAAAATGACTCGAGGTCAACGTGAGTGTGATGCTGTCGTGGGCTGATGAAGTGGTTTTCCACTGCAGCCCGAGCAGCCACGCAGCAGATGGACGGGGATAGAGCTCAAGAGGAGGGAGGAGGGAGGGGGGAAGGTTTCACTGGAAGACGGAGGGAGTGGCAGAGACGACGGAATAGAGACAGAGAGACGAGTGTGTGAGCCCGATGTCAGAGAGGCGATGGTGTGTCGTGTCCGTACGTCTGCGTAAATGTCAAGACGAGTCTATTTCTGTAACCTTGACCTCAAAGTGCTTTAAATAGCTCCCACTGCACAACACCACTGTTTACATTGCATCATAGTAGAGCCGCAGGAATAACGTCCCCCCATGTTGAGATCATCGTAGATCCCATGACGTCACTCTATGATGTGATGCTGGTTTATAAAGCTAGTCTGTACGTTTATGAGACATTACAACTTGCACTGTTGACATCTTTGCTTATGAAATGAAGCCACGACTCAGATACACAAGCTTCACCTGATTGCAATGATAAATGTAATAATAAGGTCGGAGGCGTGTGATTCTGACGGTTTCGGACAATCAGTTCTGGATTCCAGTCTCTACTCGTCTGTAAAAAACCTGGATGAGCAGGGATGAGTGTGTGTGTGTGTGTGTGTGTGTGTGTGTGTGTGTGTGTGTGTGTGTGTGTGTGTGTGTGTGTGTGTGTGTGTGTGTGTGTCACCTTCAGGGACTCTAAGCTCTGTTGAAACTCTTCTATGTCTCGCTCTCCGATCCGAATCCTCCCCTGAAACATCCGCTGAGACTCCTGGAGCTGGAGCTGACAGACAGACACAGACAGACACACACAGACACACACAGACACACACAGACACACACAATTATTAGATAACATGACAGAGACAGCATTTAGGTTTTTTTTCACGACATTCTCTAGAATATTGTTCCACAATAACGATCAGACGGATGACTTTTGCAAACACAGCAAACACAGGGCCACGCTGTTAATACTGTTAAACAACTCTCTCTTTAAAAACACATCGTAAACAAAACTCAAACTGATCAATGACGCCGCTCGTTATCTGGAGAGCAAACTGTAGGAACCAGATCAACGAACGATGACCTTCACTTTATAAAGTGAAGGTCCATTCGTTCTGCATTCATCAAAGTATATCAACGCTCTTCTACAAACCTTAGAGGAAACGTCCGGCTGATGGTTCGTACAATGAAGAGCATGAAACTCTGAAGTAAAACAGATTAGTTTAAATCCAACTGGATGAAGTTCATGTATTGGTCACGTCAGTTGTTTATTAACACATTGACAGTAATGCTTGTTGTGTTTTTATTCTAACACCTGGTATCTTCTGAAGGCTCTACGTCGTATATCTATTGATCAGATATCTTAACTTTTAGAAATGGTTCCTCGTGTGTGAAACGTCCAGGAACCGTTAGAGGGAATCAAATATGTCAAACCTAATATCTCACAGAGTCTGTGGATAAACTTCACCTCCTGTGTGAAAGTCCAGGACCTTACAGAGAATACACCAGTGTCTGTGATGTTGTCTCTCACCTGTCTCCTGGTTCTCTGAGCGTCCGCCCCGTGCAGCTCCTCCTGATCGGCCTCACACAGCAGGCAGTCCCCGCTCCACTCCGCCTCGGCCTCGCTGCCGCTGCCCGCGGGCTCCAGACCGAGCCGGTGCTGAGCGCACAGCCGCTCCGCCGGACACTCCAGCGCCGCCACCAGCTTGTGCCGCCGCAGGGTGCCGACCTCCCGGTGCGGCAGGACGTGGAGCTCGCAGAAGGACGCCAGGCACACCAGGCACGACTTGACCGCCCGCAGCCTCCCCTCCGCGGGGCAGAAGTCGCACGGCACCTCCCCGAGCCCCACCAGGTAGAGCTGCGGCGCCGCCACCATCTCGCTCAGCTTGAGTTTGTCGACCACCTCGGCGAGCACCGTGTTCCTCCGGAGCACCGGCCGAGGGCTGAACGTCTCCCGGCACTGAGGGCAGCTGAGCTGGGCCGACTCCGCCTGGTCCCAGTAGCTGTTGACGCAGTCCATGCAGTAGGTGTGTCCGCAGGGGATGGACACCGGGTCCTTCAGCAGCTCCAGGCAGATGGGGCACCGGAACTGGCTCTCCGTCACCGAGATGTTGGCCCGGGCCATGTCCTCCTCCTCCTCCTCCTCCGCCGGGCTCCGTGACCTCCGTCCGCCCGGAGAGGATCCAGCTGCTGGGTGTGGAGCGGAGGGAGGAGTCCGCAAAACAGGAACAGCCCTTCCGCCATGTCAGCCTCCCTCCGCCTGCTGCCCTCAGTGCAGTCTGACAGGCAGCGAAAAGGAGCAGTTCACCCAAATTAATCAAATAATATAAAAACAAATAGAACAAAGACTTTTCTCATAGATTTTTACAGATTTCTCTCAATGAATTCAATTTGGTTCTTTGTATTTTACAGTATTTTTACAGAAAATAAAGATCCTGTAATGAAGGTTTCTCATCATTATGACTTAGTTTCTAATTCTTATTAACTCATCATTATGAGCTACTGACTGAGGGCAGGGCGCAGCAGAGCAGGGAAGCCATGGTAGAGAGATCGCTGTCCCCTCCAACAAGAATGAGCTTCTTCTGCTATCTTTGGCGAGGGTTAAAAAGCTTAAGTTATAAGCTATAAGTTCTTCATGAGACTGATATTGTTGGACTACTAGTTAGACTACTGCCACAAATACTATGACGTACTTATACTGGAAGTTTGGAATTTAATTCGGTTTA
This sequence comes from Verasper variegatus, assembly GCA_026259375.1. Taxonomy (NCBI): domain Eukaryota; kingdom Metazoa; phylum Chordata; class Actinopteri; order Pleuronectiformes; family Pleuronectidae; genus Verasper; species Verasper variegatus. The sequence continues at coordinate 1,650,959 of CM048044.1, read as the reverse complement.
AGTTTTTGAATAAAAAAACTAATCGTCAAAATGTGTGAAAAGTGAGTTTTGCTTATGCAATATTTATTTATTCATTTAGTCTTTGGGCACATTTTTTATTGAAGCGCATTTCCGCTACTGTGATGAAATAATCCTTTATAATAATGAGAAACTTTCTCAAAATAATAACTGAGCATCTCAAAATTGTCATTTGCAGAATACTTTTTTCAAAAGGCAAAATTTTATTATATGCTCACAATCTTTATTTTACTGTACAAACAAATAAAGGAGGGAAATGTAATGTATGTGTGACCTGAGTAATACACAACACCAGAAATCAAACTTTATCCATAACACCTTTTCAAACAGATGATACAAAATTCTGAAAATTAAAAACACTTATAAAAGGTAACTGTCATTATGAGGTGAAATAAGTCTAGGAGTTAAAGGACTTTAATTCTAATATCAATCTGAATTTGGAGCAAAAATTTGATATTTCCTGGGGCTTTTACTTTGAAATTCTTCTTCAGACTGCTCTGATATTGTCAGAGTGAGAATCTGAGGTTCTGAACTGTCATTATGAAGTGAAATACTGTAAGTCGGTGGAAATAGGGACTTTCTCAAAGACAGTCTCTTGTTTTGTTGTTTGAAATTCAGATTCAATTGCTTCATAATAAAGGTTTAAATAAGGATAAATATTGTGCACAAGATGAAACTCAGTCACATCACAGACACGTCTACCTACAACACAGAAGAGTCTGAGAAAGTCGAACTGTTAAACACACCTAACTTCCTGCCTCTCTACCTGCATGCTGAGCCCGATGGTGTTAGATTAAACTGTGGTTTGTACGAGTGTGAAAAACAACTTTAGTGTCTATTTATACCAAACCTGTATCATCCACATCACAACATCTCACTGACACAAGGAAGACAAATTAAAGGAGACTTGAGAAAAACTGGGTGTTTTTAATCTCATCTGTTCAGTGTCTCATTAAGATGCAGTAAAGTTTGACATGAAAAAGACAAATTAAAGAAAGATTTAAAAATGAACTGGAAAATAAACCATTAATTCTGTAAGTGAGATAAAAATATAGTAAGAGTTTCAAAACAAAAGCAAATTAGAACAAATGAGCTTCACGTTAAATGTAAAAATTAAATATATGGAGAATAAAAAAACACTTTTAATGATCCCGAAAGAAAATCTGCTTTGTTGCAAAACTGTACATCACAAAGTTAGAAAAGAGGAAGTTGTGAGTGAACAACAAATGAAATAAACAAGATTATAAATATGAATAATGTTGTGAAGAAAAAGAAAAAGTATAATTAACATCAGTCTCCTAAAGGTGAAGCAAACAAACTAATTGTGTTACTAAAATTACCAAAACTAATATTATAATAATGAATCAATCATCCTAATGAAGAATAAGTGATAATATATAATCTTTTTTGTATAACTTATAAACCTGGATCACAGCAGTACAACATTATTCTGTTCGTAACAACATTCGAGCTTCACACCCTGAGAGAGACGTCAGAGGAAAATGGCCGCCGTGTGAACATGGTGGATTGAAACACACCTAACTCCTTCTTCTTCACGTGTTTAACACGTGATGTGAGAAATACCACAAAACACTAACGTGAAGTCAATGGGCCTGATGCAAACTCTGAACAGACACCAGAGGCAACACAGCTCATCTGGTGTCAGCAGTTCACTTTGTGTTAACGGTCACATTCAAGGCGTTCATCACGTGAGTAGCAGCTCACATCCACATGAGACGTGGTCCCTCCAGTCCTCAGAGGAAATGAGTACAGCTCCTGATCGGCTGATGATGGAAACGATGGAAACAAGAAGAAACAGAAAGAAGTGAAAGAGACAGAATCCTCTCTGTGGTTTTCTATCAGTAAAACTCTTTACTACCATCTAGTGGCAGCAGTGTAACACTACAACTAACTGATAGTGCTTGTTTTTATTATTTTATGAATAGAAAAAAGTTAATTACAAGTTTACAGTTTGTCGACCGTCTGACACACACCGCAGATATTTTCATGTTTGAAGCTGCAAGTTATAAAATGTTTGATATTTTTCACTCAGGCTAAATGTGGCGTTTTTAACAACTTCTACAAGTTGCTGAAATATTTCAGATAAAAGTCGAGTCACTGAAGTCGTTTGGATTCATCCTCGGGGCAATTTATCCATTAGCTGTCAAGACAAGTCACTTAAACTCAACATTCACTTCCACAATGATGCTGGAGTCTGTCACCAAAGTAGGATTCATCCTGTGGGGACCATGAACAGTTGGATGAACTTCTATTTAAATCCATCCCGCAGCTGTTGAGATATTTCCATCGGGACTAAGGTGATTTCCAGACGTTGGTCTAAACAGCAGGAGGTGTTTTGACTGTGCTGTACAATGCAGCTGGATCCTCTCCAGTGTCCTGACCTCTGGTTCTGAAAGGAGATAAAACAAATAAAAGATCAGGAGGTCATGGAGACAAAGCATTAAAGGAGACATATTGAGTTTCCAAGTTCTGCAAAGTTAAAAAGCCCAAAGTCTGAGCTCCTCTCCTGGTAAAACGAGCTCCTCTGCCCCACAGAAAACATGAAGCTCCTGAAACACCTCACCAGGAGTCCCGCCCGTACCTCTGCATCATCGGCAGAAGCCAGGGCTGTAGCACACGTACATAAGCAGTATTTAAACGTAAACAGCGGTGCGTTGAACACATTGTGTTACGAAGTGTTGCATCAATGTTAGCGGAGGAGGTCATTCTTAGCGTTCTGGTGTAAAACATCTCGGAGGTAGATGATGTGGGTTAAAATACGTGTTGAATGCTTCAATACAGGCTGAATGTCACAGTCTCTGCTTCCGTCGTCTGGAACAGCAGCTTCTAACACCAGCATCTGTAGAGAACTTTAGAATCCATTGTGTCACTGCCTTTTTAAAACAGTCGCTGCTGATTGGGGAACACCTCTGACACACCCACCAAACGAGAGCCCGCTGCACACGGGTTCAAACAAACATGTCGTTCACCACGGAAACGCTAGTTAAACTATAAGAAATGATTTGAGATTGAATGTGTCCCTCGTAAAGTGAGAGTGGAGGATTTCCTACACGCACAGGAAGTGGTTAACCAATCACAACAGAGTGGGCCGGGTGACCAATCAGAGCAGACTGCGCATTATCAGGGGGGGGGGGGGGCGGGCCTTAAAGAGACAGGAGCTAAAACCAAGTGTTTGAGACAGAGGCTGAAAAGAGGAGCTGCAGCAATAGACAGTCTGAGGAAAGTGACGTTTTCTGAACATTAAACATTTTAAAGTCACAACACTAATTAAAATGATCAAACTGAATATGAGCAGAATATGTCTCCTTTAACAAATACACATGTTTAAACAAACAAGAAAATGAAAGTGTAAAAACAAATGACTTCTCTAGGATATCTCTCTGTTTATGATGTGTTGTGGTGTTAGTGAGGATAATGGTCCTGAATGAAGAGCTGCTCACCTCGGGGCAGATCTGTTAAAGTTGACAGAAGCGTACGCAACCTCCTCCACCTCCTTGTGTTTGCTGGGTTCAGCTGATCCGACGTTGGAGTAGATGGGATCCGTCTGACTCTTCATGAAGTGGACACTGGCATAGTTTTCCTCAGACTCATTGGGTAGACGCTGCAAACACAAATTTGCTTTTGAATCTTGTACATGAGGCAGTATGGACAACGTTAGAGTCCAACTATAGCAGCTATTGATTTATTTAAAGCGCCTCCTTCTACACCAGACATGTTTCAAGGACAGGAAACATGTGGTTCTACTAAAAACCAAAAGGAGGGAAGGTCATCAGTTTGAATTCCAAACACTAACACTACAAACTTCTCACTTAGTGTGTATGTGAGCCACTTGTGTGTGCGCTTTCACATCGGTTGTGTCCAGATAAGACTACATCTGGGAGCTGGATGTTCACAGACTGCAGCCAAGTTTGGTCGAAACAAGTTGTGTAACATCATTTAATTAGAGGTCGAGCTACACACAATATAATCCCTAGACCCCAAAACTATCTGTCAGCAAATCGTTGATAAAAACTCTTTGAGCACTATATTTTGGGTGTATAGTGTGTATCATTGAATTGTATAACACTTTAATACAACTGCAGTTCTACAGACACAGAGGCACTTAAAAAAAGAAAAGTCAGACTCACAGAAACTACAAGGAGCGAGAAGGAAGGGGGATAGGCCACACCCCCTTAACTCCCTTCTTTCTCTCAGTCTTGTTCCGACCAGCAACGAGTACACAACTCTCCGTCTCGCCGATGCACCGCGCCCTACTCACCGACACTCAACGCCACACAGCGCTATCTCTCAAAACTCGTAACACAATTACCTCAATTTCACGTCAAAGGGCAACATACTCACTAAATACAGATATGAAAGAACACGACTGCTCTGTCGATCAACCTTTAATTATAGAGCTGCATCCACACGCAGCCAACACTGACTTTATTTGTCCCAACGACACAGACTACGAACAGCAGTCTCACACACACTTAGACAGAACAACGCAAAATCAACGTGTTACACAGCCACACCCAGTGGTGATCTGCTCAACACTACAGTGCTCCACACTAAAGATATCTGAACCAATCAATACAACCTTTCACAAACTTCCACAAGATTTAAAGCAGCACGTTACAAATCAACAAACTTAGAGCAGCATCAAGTGTCATAGTTCAGCAAAAAGTGAACAAACCGCACAGCACAGAAAATGATAACACTCAGCAGTTTGCTTTAATGGATCGATTACCAGAAGGAAACTCAAACACCTGATGATTGTTTTTACAACGGCAATTTTGACTGTGATTTTAATAACTAGTTTTTAATCTTCACATGACAGAGAAAAGGGTTTGACATGAGAAATAGTGACGTTTGAAAGGACTGGACGCTGAACTGTGTGTCTCACCTGCTCACTGTGGTCAAGTCTGTCCCCAGGATCAGCAGATTGATGAGAGTTTCTCTTTTTTCTGATCAATTGAACCAAATAACAAACAATATACATAATAATTGAGTTGGTTTAATTTAACAGGACAGATTTTCATGAATTCATCGTACAAAGCTTTAGTGGAACAGATTTGCTCACTTGATCAGTAGGAACACGGAGAGGAGAGTCACAGCGAGGAAAACTGCAGCGGCTGATCCAATGAGTGCTGATCTCCATGATCCAGGTGAAACTACGATGAAATAACTTTTACTTTATTATTTCACGAAATCACAATACTTAAAGGTGCAGCGCGGAACAACGAAACATTTACAAAATCTACTTTTTGTCATGTTTGCTAAACCTGTCTCGATGTTCTGACTGAATATAAACACAGTTTCTTTTCTAATAAAGAGTTTTGAAGAGTTCTGAGTTCTGAGCGGCCTGTTCGTGGGCGTGTTTCTTAAAATGTTAATGAGCCACTGCTCCCCCTGCTGGGAGGTGTATTCGTGACGTGTGCACAGGAGCAGGGTTTTGTTTTCATCACTGTCTGTCTGCTGAGAGCTGTTTGCTCGTCACGTGAATGTGCACAGTGAAGGAAATATCTATCAAGTTTACTGAGGATGGTGAAAACATTATGGATGTTTTAACTGATGCTGGGTGGATTCCTCTTTGTGCTGCTGATGGTCTGACTGTGAATATGAATGTGACAGAAGTCAAACGACCCACATCTGCATATTTAAAATGTAAAGGACAAAGAATGGGACAGATTCAATATGTCTTCACTTAATAACCTGTGTTTCACTCACATGTCACAGTAATAGAGATGTTTGCTGAACTCCTTCCCAGCTCATTCTCAGCTGTGCAGTAATACTCTCCAGAGTCTGACGACCGGATGGAGCTGAGGACAAATTGTGTCTCTTCACTGAGACGTTGAACTTGTTTATCTCCACTTCTCTTGTACCAGGTGTAAGTAGCTGCTGGGTTAGCATCACTGCTGCAGGTCAGAGTCACTGAGCTGCCCTCCATGATCTCACCAGAGGGACTCACTGACACAGAGGGAGGCTTTGGAGCATCTGAAGGATAGTCTATATTAACACACAGGATGAGAATACAATCAAAACACTGCCTGTATTACTTGTTAAAAGTTTAAATTTAAATTATTTCCTCATTATCGTAGCTTCATGAGGAGGATTAAACTCACCCAATGTCGGAGAAGGGAAACGCTCATGTCCTTCTATAGCACAGTGATAGCTGTCTTCAGCATTAACGTGTCGGAGGTGAAAGTATTTTTTTCGTCCAACAAGTTTCTTGTTATTGTACCAAACGTAGGAAAGATGATCAGGGAGCTGACACCTGCTGTGACAGGTCAGCTCTGTCCAGGTAGAATATGGATTGGCTGTTGATCTCCTCACATGTACCTGGAGCTGAGGGTCTGTGAACAAACATGTGATTTTATTTCAACATACACACTAACATTTCAAACTGACTCTAATGAAAATGTTACCTGTGACATTCAGAGTGACTCCAGGTCGACCAGTGAATCTCCCAGTAGGTTGGTTTGTTGTGAACCTGAACTTGTACACAGCTGAGTCGCTCTCTCTCAGGTTAGAGATTCTCAGAGTGCACTTGTTGTTTCCACAGAGATACTCCACACGACCTGAATACTCCGGATCAGTCTTTAGATCAACGTGAATCCCATTACTGTCTTTAATGAACCAGAAAGTTTCCTGAACTGTAGTATCAAGGTATTTCCACCTGGATGGGTATGTGTAGGTACAGGTAATGTCCACTGTTGATCCTCTGAAGGCACAGATCTCAGTAGAAGTGTAACTCACACCCCAGTCAATCTGACTCCTTACCACTGTAACACAGAGCACATCAGAGAATCAGAAGATAAACTTATACACTTATAAAACTAACTCCATGTATTTTCTCTGGTGAATCACCAGTCGGCAGGTTTTCATTTTAAGATGATGACGATGCCAAGATGAGGAAACTTCCAGTTCACAAACCACACAGGGAAGTGCCCTTTAGACTTCAGTGTGAGGGAGAAACACACTGTTGGAGGTGAGGAACATGAAGGACCTTGTAGAAGTTGCTCTTATAATGGAGCAAACTGCCCAATATGGAGGAAATGATCTGTGTCTTTTATGCAGAGTCGACCAAAGATGGACGACATGTCTCCACTTCCTCCCACTCTCCAGAAATGAAGCCAAAATATCCTGGATACCAACGCTGCCATCTTTCACATTTGGAACCACAGTCTGCACAGTAGTGATCTGGAGATGCCACAGTATCAAGGTCCCGCCCATACATGACCTCGGCCAATCCTGAGTAAGCCTCAGCTGTCAATCATGAAGTTTAATCTCATTTTCATTTCATCAAATAACAAATTAAAACCAAACTTATGAGAAACATGAACAATAGAGTGAGATAAGAACGACCTAAAATGACAGAAACCATCTTTGAGAAAAATGTATTTGACTTTTTAGATTGGTCCATGTTCCATCCACTAACATGGAGGAGACAGGATGTATGTTCTATACTGCAGCCAGCCACCAGGGGGTGATCACAATGCTTTGGCTTCACTTCTGAGGAGCGGTCATGTCTTCCATCTTTATTTACACAAGCAGAATACTAGTACTAGTACTACACTAGTTTGTCAGTACTGACAGTAGTATCCCAAGAGTTCAATGTGCCCATGCAGAACAAAGTATTTAAAGACACATGAAGTTATGGTACAATGCATTATCTCAAAGACTCCAGCAGATGGTGCTGTGTTAGTGAAATACTGTAGATTAAACTCACACATTGACGGAGAGCGGAAATCCTTGTGTCCTTTAACAGCACAGGAAACACTGTCTGCAGGATAAAAATAATCTGAATAAGATGCTCCTTCAAACATCTGCTGTTGATTCTTGTACCAGACGTAGTTCAGATGATCAGGAAGACGACAACTGCTCTGACACCTGAGCTCTGCCCAGTTATAAGAGTCATACTTCACTGATCTGCTCACCTGCACATGCAAATCTGTGTGTGAGAATAAGGAATTCATTTTAGTCCAAACTGACAACACACACATGCATATAAAAGTGCACAGACACACTCAAGTGAACCAAACAAGATGTAGGAAATAAATGAATGAATGTTCAGATGTAAATGTTACCTGTGACAGACAGAGTGACTCCAGCTGAACCAGTTAAACTCCCAGTAGGTTGGTTTGTTGTGAACCTGAACTTGTACACAGCTGAGTCGCTCTCTCTCAGGTTAGAGATTCTCAGAGTGCACTTGTTGTTTCCACAGAGATACTCCACATGACCTGAATACTCCGGATCAGTCTTTAGATCAACGTAAATCCTGTTACTCACTTGAATGAACCAGAAAGTTTCCTGAACTGTAGTAACATGGTTATTAAATGTGGATGGGTATGTGTAGGTACAGGTAATATCCACTGTTGATCCTCTGATGGCACAGATCTCAGTAGAAGTGTAACTCACATCCCAGCCATTCTCACACTGTACCACTGTAACACAGAGAATCAGATTCATAACGACACCAGAGAACACTTAGTTTACTTTTTACTTTCTGCAGAAAAGAAACACATTTCCATGAGCAGCATTCCAGAGCATTTCAACTGATGACTCCACACACTGATGACAAGTCCTGCATCGAGAGGAGAGGACCTCAGTCATGATGATAATAATAATAATAATAATAATAATAATAATAAGTTTCAGACTCTTTAATATTTTGAGCTCTAGACGATAGAAACTTCTAAACAAAGATACAAAATAATACTGATGATAATTCCTTCATATATTTTCTTTCTGCATCACTTTACAGGTGGTGATCTGAAAATGAATGAATGGTTCATTTATATTTTGACTTTCTTTCTCAAACTCACTTCAGGTGAATCAGAAGTCCGAGTGTAAAATAGAGTGACAACATGAATGTAGACGTACAGTACCTGTCACAGTGAGAAGAAGGACAACAAATCCACTGGCTGCTGCAGTTACACTCATAGTAGCTGCTGCTCTCGTCTGTGACTTCCACATATTAATAATGTGCACAAGATGAAACTCAGTCACATCACAGACACGTCTACCTACAACACAGAAGAGTCTGAGAATAAAGACAGATTCTGTAAGAGAAAGATCAATTTAAACTGTTAAACACCCCCCCCCCCCCCACCTTCCTTCCTCTTTACTCTTACATGCTTGCTGAGCCCGATGGTGTTAGATTAAACCTAAAACAAAGAAGTAACTTGTGGTTTGTACAAACTGTGAATTTCTTCATTTAACAGAGTGTGAGAAACGACTTCAGTGGCTGTTCCCACCAAACCTGAATCCTCCTCAACAGAAGCAGCGTTGAACAGTTTCGCTCTGGGGTTGAACTTGACCTATGTTGCAGTAGATGGCATCTGTCCGGTTCTGGGTGAAGCAGACGCTGGCGTAGTGGACGTCATGGTGCGGCTCTGCTGGTTGTGTGTGTGCCGCAGCTGAAATCTGGTCGTGCAGTAAAATACTAGCTGGGATCAGGCTGGAATCTGTGTCTTACTCTTCAACTTTGTTGGGTACTGAGAGTTTCTCTTTGTTGTGGGCCTGATCCTACTCTGCTGAATCAAACTGTGATGGCAGCAGTGATCTTGGAGCTTTGTGTTTTTCCCTGCTGGTCACCAGCTTATCTTCTTAACAGATGAACCCGGTGTCACCACCATGAAACATTTACTCTACATTTTACTCCCTAACTAGAATTACTGCCCTTCGGTTGTGCGCCTCCTCCAACCAGTGCAGTTTCAATATTCATACATTTATTTCTTGCCTCATATGAGACCATCGTGACAAAATCCAATCTGTTCATCTTCAAGTCAAAGTTTCAAGAAATTCCTTCAAGGCAGATTTGAGATATCATGTTCAAAAGGCCCAAAACATGTTGGTGTGGCCACTGTGGCCTCGACCTTTGACCAGTCAGGTCATTCATGAGTGTCAGTGAACATTTGTGCCAAATTTGAAATGATTCTCTCAATCTGTTCATGAGGCTAAAAATGGTTTAGGGAGGTCACAGTCACCTTGACCTTTGACCTCCACAGTCGCCATCGGACAGACGGACAACCTGTAAACATAACGCCTCCGGCCATTGGCTGTCGCCGGCACAGAGGCATAAGAGATCCAGTCAGTTTCTCCCTTATGGAGTTTAAGCTTTTTGTTAGAGTAAAGGAATATGACCTCCCAAGACATTCATGGTCTGACCCTTCTCATCAAGTCACAATGATGCAGAACGCCACCGGTTAATGAGGCAGCCTCGCAGAGTGGAGATCAAGAGCTTTTAAATGAAACTATTCATTTACCTGCGCTCTGTCTTCTGGTCTCTCACCGCACTCACGCTGTTGTGTGAAGGACTTGTTTCTTCTAGATGGGACGAAAGAAATAAACAGTTGGATGAACTAGAAAACTCCTCCAGAGAAATTTTTAATGTGTGCCTAGTGCTTGACTGCTGGTTTGAAAGACTGTTTCAGTTTGAGAGAGAGAAAGTCAACCCCTAACCCTATCATGATCGAGAGGCCAAAAACATGTGAATCAGACAACGAGACGACCTGAAAACAAGATGCCTGAGGTCACCGGGTGTCTGCATTTCTCACACAAACTGATAATCACATGTATTTAGTTATGAATCGATGATGTCGGATCATGACTCCGGATGGTTCTCTCACTTTAACCCTGATGTCCTGACTGTGTCACGTCACGTCTCGTGTTGTGTCGCAGGTTTAAACATGTGTCTCATAAACTCTAAAGCGAATCAAACCAACACAAAGTAAACGTCAGTCCTGTAGCTGTCCTGATAACTTGTGATCAGTGCTGGTGTTTGATGTTAAAGTGTAAAGTGAGCGCAGGTCAGAGGAGGAGTGAGGAGGAAGCAGACTCTGACAGAGACTCTGACACAGACCGGATCTTTAACGAGTGTCTGTCCTGGAGCAGCGCTGTTAGAATTATTCAGAGTCCGACAATGTCCACAGCTCCAGTGCTCAGCTCTGTGCAGGAGACGTGGAGGGAGGGAGGGTACAGAGACGAGTCTAATCTCCCCACCTGACATTTAGATGTTTTATTATATTTCAATATATTTGTTTGACAGGAAGCTGTGTGCAACAGGAATATAATGTTCATGTATTTAAAAAAGGACACTTTCTCTCGAGGAAGAAAAAGGGCATTGGCTCAAGCCCCCTTTGGTGTCTGTGTGTGCACATGCCAGCCTCCATCAATTCAATCTCCATCAATTCAATCGAGCTGCACCAGAGTTCAATCACTCATAGAAACCAGTCCTCTAAATAATCCAGACTGTTTTCATCAGTCTCACAATTATAAAGACAGTGATAACAGGCTCCTGGCTCCGCCCCTTTATCAGGATTCCTGCCCAAATTTGATGAGTTTGAGGAAAAATCTGTTTCTAGTTTTCTGGTGTAATTCTGCTGAAAAACAAACAATCAAATAGATAAGGAGTGAAAACAAAAGACCAAAAACATTTATTTAAGAAAGAATCATAAAATCACGATACATAATAATTCATTATCCATGTAATAACCACATTAATATCATGTATAAGACACGAGATGAGTCACGTGGTGTTACCACAGCCTCAAAGGCTCATCACCAAGACGTCCAACATAGTTCAGAGGGTAACAGCAAAAAAAAGACAACAACTTCAACAACAGGCCGGCAAAATGGACAAAAGAAGGAAAACCCAACACACCAACCCACAAAGGGTCGTAGGATCTGAGAGTCTTCCTTCAACCTAAACCAACATCAGAACTAAAGCTCACAGAAATAAAGCTGCGAAAACTGGACGACTGGACCCATCAGAAAAGAAAAAGAAAAGAAACAACACAACAAGACTCTTAATCTAAAGGTCATGCTGCACAAACTGCTGCTGCTGCACCCGGGGATGGAAAGAGAGAGACTTCCTGTTTCCTCTCACATGCTTTCATCAACCAATCACAGTGCACCTGAAGAGAAAAGAAAACAGGAAACCATGAGTAGAAAGGAAATGTACAGGTGTTTTCCTATATTTAAAAGCGTGGTCTTTTACTTTGAGAGCTGGACTTGCACGTTCAGATTTCGTGGTGTTTTTACTCAAAACCCTGCGCTTGCACTCACACAGCTCCTGCTGGTGCTTAGATTTGCTCTGCTTGTGCTCAAACTCTGCACTTGCACTCAGATATTTTGTTGCTTGGACAGATTTCCTGTATTTAATAACTACACACTATGGTTTCTGTAAAACTGGCTTGTTCGGATGTACTCTGAAGTCGTCCATCTTGGTTATGTTTGTCACAGTGGCTCTGACCTGAGGCTTCACACCAGGTCTTCCTGCTCCTCTGTGTCTTCTGTCTGTGCTGCAGCAGCGACGTCCTCATACTCAGGACAGTTGTGTGACTGATGGGGGAGAGATGAGAAAATATTAAGCCTCACTGGACTTTATTCATGAAACCTGCATATAATCACAGTTCATTCCAAATAGTTTGAACGTTGTTGCGCCCCCTGTCCATTCGTTTGTTTGTTCATCAGCAGGATTACACAAAAACTGCTAAACTGATTTCAACAAAACTTGGTGGAAGGATGGGCCATGGGCCAAGAAAGAAGTGTCAACGCACCGTGACGTCACCCATTGGTTTGTGAGCTGCCATTTTGAATCCTCCATTTTTGACATGTTCAGCACCATCTTGGTTTTTTGAAACCAGAAGTAACCATATTTGGAGGAGAGGGGGTGGAGACTGAATCAGGGCCCAAGGACCTTGCCCCCCCACCTAAACCTGCGACCTGCACCCAGTACTAGCTGTCAATCACACGGTATCCATGTCCCAATGCCTGCTGTGCTTTATGGTCTATTTGACTCTAAATGGATCATTCACTTCACTTTCTAGACCCAGAGTCTACGTCCATTTTAATATACAGTCAATGGAAAGAACCTTTTACATTTTGGGGCAGATTCAGACAAAGTAGCTGATCCAAGAAATGTTTTATGTCTTTCTCTAACATTGTGAGATGAAAACAGTGATATGGACTCATTCTTTTGGCCTCACTGTCTCTCACCTTCATCATCTCCACAGCTTCATTCACTTCTGATTTCAAGCTCAGAGTTTTCTTCATCCTGGATCGAAAACAACAACAAACACAACATTGGACAAAATGAACTTCATAACAGTGAAACTAGTGTTTGAAGACATTTGTAGAAGACAGTAAAAGAGCAGAGGGTGAACTGATGGATTTGTATTGTTTTACCTCGTCCACAGAGTCCAGACAAGCACTGGAACCAGTACGACCACCAGAGTCAGCCTGATGATATTCATGATCATCACTGACTTCCCTAGACAACAGACAGGAGACATTAGCAGTGTGGTTAGACTGATGACTCAGTTGACAGGTGATGCTGTTGGTCAGTCAGTATTGTTCATGTGCAATATGATGGGCTTGATATACAGCTGTGACACATCTGGAAATCCTGAGTATTGATGGTTTAAGGTTCTGGTTTAAGGTTCAGGGGGGGGGGGGGGTGTAGGCTGTAAAGGTCAGAGAGCTAAAATCACCTGCTCCAACAGTCAGATGAAAGGTGGCCTCACTACGTCCGTGTGTGTTCTGGGCCTCACACTGATAATTTCCACCATGTTCAGCTGTGATATTAGTGATGGTGAAGATTTGTCCTGATGCTTCTGGTGAGTCCTCGTCCTCCTTGGACCAGGTGTAATTAGCTGCTGGGTTAGCATCACTGCTGCAGGTCAGAGTCACCAAGCTGCCCTCCATGATCTCACCAGAGGGACTCACTGACACAGAGGGAGGCTTTGGAGCATCTGGTGTAAAACATGCAAGATCATGAAGTCAACTCAGAAATATTCATTAAAGGAGACATATTATGCCCATTTTACCACAAGTTGATATGATTCCTTGGGGTCTTAATGAAATGTCTGTAACATACTTTGGTCAAAATACCACAAGGATCATTTAAAACAGCACCCTTTTTACCCTGTCTAAAACAGCCCTCCACAGAGTGAGCTGTTTTGAGTGCCTGTTCCTTTAAATGCTAATCCCCCCTCGCTGTTTATTGACACAGCGGTACACCGGAATATGTAGCATATGGTCATCTGTGGTCTGCGGACAAAGCTGCTTCCTGTCATCGGGACGCGACCCGTGTGAGTGGGAGACATCAGAGCTGCCGGGGACCTGGCTGCATCTCCATCACTGTAACAACCTGTTGCTAACGTTAGCACAGCTCGCTGCTCACATCGCAGAAGCTGCCGGTCTTCCTCCACCAGCCGGACACACGAATGAATGACTGCCGCTGGCCTGTGTCGGATCATGTAAATAAAAGGCTGGAAAGCAACCCCCTGAGTCGTCCGTTCCTGTGGCCAATTGAGATCCGTTACATGTGCATGTACGAGTATGTAACAAATACAGTGTGTTTATGTAAGTTACTGTTTACGACGGATAGACGGTACCGATCCCGCTTGCAAGGTCAATCTTGTTGCGAGTCCAGAGTTATATTGGCCCAGGTTGGTAAAACAGTCCAATTCAAAATGGTTTGTGCACACAAACAGACTTTTGCCAATTCTTTCCGGGACATTGCCTTCAAATATGAAATCAATCCATTTCAGCGTTTTGGGGTTGGTAGACCTGCCAGATACCCAAATTAATGTGTAGAAGCACTACAAAAGTGGAATTTTCATAATATGTCCCCTTTAACCAAAGTGAAGAACTTTTCAATCTCTGGTTTTGATAAGTGCGTCTTAAATATAGATGATCATTATTAACCCGGGGCGCCAGCACAGACAGAAGCAGGTACTGAGGGTTTTGTTTTCAGCCCGTGTGTGTGAATGTACAAAATAACTCAACACATGAACCAAACTTACTGAATATTATGGTGAATATTAACTTTTCAGCTGATCGGTCAAAGGTCAGAGGTCAAGATGAGCAAAGATTTGACCCAAAAGACACATTTTCCAAGATATTTCCACAAATAGCAGAGAGACTGAATCATACACTGATCAGAACATTATTCCCCATCATATAATGGATAGATGACTTATGAGTAATGTCACAAAGAAGTTAGAGATTTACATCATGCATCCTTAAAACTGCCTATCTGCTGTATTCCTGCCTCTAATAGGACTATAGAGACGACCTGAAGCTTATGTACACTGGAAAATAATCTATGATCATATGATGTCGTCACTATGAGTTTAGAAAATGACGTCATATAGTGTAGCTATGCAACAACAGATGTTTTCACCCCAGTCCGTTTGTTTGTTGGTTGTTGATTTTAAGCAAGTTACACAAAAACTACTGAGTCGATTAGCATGAAGCTTGAAGGTAGGATGAGGTACGGGTCAGGGAAGAACTCAGGAAAGTTTGGTGTGAATCCAGATAAGGGGGCGGACCCAGGAACCTTCTGTAAGATTGCGAGACAGTGCTGGGTTTCATGGATATGTGGATGTTTTCTACTCACACTGGACGTCTAAGTGTAGAGACGTGGAGTTGATCCGTCCGTACTGATTCTCAGACTTGCAGGAGTAAACCCCGCTGTCCCCAGAGCTGATGGAGGAGAGACCATAAACGCCCTCTGGTCCTTGGAGCAGAGTTCGGTTCTCCTTGTACCAGGTGTAATTAGCTGCTGGGTTAGCATCACTGCTGCAGGTCAGAGTCACCGAGCTGCCCTCCATGATCTCACCAGAGGGACTCACTGACACAGAGGGAGGCTTTGGAGCATCTGGATTTACATGGATTTTAATGGATTTGAAGAATGTTGCAGCATCTGGAATTTTGAAGATTTGCAAAACCTCTCGGCTTTTGAATATTTCAAAAAATATTTACTCACATTTCACATTTATTAAGACTCGTTCAGACGCTGTCTTCCCCAGCACATTCTCAGCTGTGCAGTAATATTCTCCAGAGTCAGACAACTGGATGGAGCTGAAAACCAGCTGAGCTGCTCTGTTGAGCAAAGTCTGGTTCTTTTTGTACCAGACGTATGCAGGGGGAGGGTTAGCATCACTGCTGCAGGTCAGAGACACCGAGCTGCCGTTCAGAATGTCTCCAGGTTGACTCAGCTGCACTAAAGGAACCTTCGGAGCATCTGCAGGATATAAACAGATCTTTACATGAGAATGTGGCGTTATAGAATATAGTCTTTTAATAGTTTGCAGTCGTCCCTGGTTCTCACCATCTTTAGAAGAGTGTTTGATTTACTTTTGTTTAGTAGTTTTAACAAGTAATTATTGTTTGTATTAAATACAGACTTCACAAACTGAACATGTCACCTCTGTCTTGGGAATCACTGAGTGGGATTTGCATGTGTCCTGTTCACATACATGAAAAATGTGAAGGGAAAAGATGAAGTGAAAATGGAAGATGAGCCACTGTGATTAAAGCTTTTTCTCACTTCCTGTTATCTTGTCTTTCTCTGTGTGGATGGGTGGGGAGAATCATTTTTATTTGCTTTATTGCTCTCAGTCTATATTCTGTTGGATATGAAAAGTGCTTGAATAACAAAGTTTGATTTGGTCTTTTCAAGGTTTTTTTTTTTCACAATTATTAAAATATAGAAAATCACCAGGCTCAACCTTTCAAGTTTCCACACGGGACATTTTGGAGTCAACTCACACACAGGGGACGAGTGGTGATGCTCATAAGCACAGGAATAGCTGTTTTCAGAGTGATGGAATCCCCTGAAAGTTGGAGACGTTTCCCCGTGAATTTCTGTTCCATTCTTGTACCAGACAAAGGAGGGACGACCAGAGAGAAGACAGCTGCTGTGACAAGTCAGTGTTGGACCAATCGGAGACCAGATCACCTGAACATCTGGATCTGTCAACAGGAAACACACATAGAAGCAGCTGTGGGACCCCAGGTTGAGAACCACTGAACAACACAGTGACTTAGTGTTCCTCAGTACCTGTGACAGTCAGAGTTGTGCCAGGGAAACTTCTGTCCCATTCAAACCTCTGTGATTTGAATGTGAAGCGATACTGGGCTGAATCGCTCAGTTTCAGGTTCATTATTCTCAGAGTGGAGCGCCCTCGCTCTGGTTCAAGGACCTGAACACGATCTGTGAACTCTGGGTCTTTGAGTAAGTCCACAGCTCGAGGGCGATACTGCTGCCCATCCTTACGCTCAGCAACGAACCAGAACTTAGATGTGATAGGATAATAGTGACTGTAGTAACTGTTGTAACTGCAAGAGATGTCCACTGATGAGCCTTTAAAGGCACAGATGTTCCTGTCGATGTAATTCACTCTGTCGCATGAATTTCCATGGACACCTGAAAAACAAAAACCTTTTGACTATCACCATGACAACTATAATCTTTACTGCTGTATTTAAC
This sequence comes from Verasper variegatus, assembly GCA_026259375.1. NCBI lineage: Eukaryota > Metazoa > Chordata > Actinopteri > Pleuronectiformes > Pleuronectidae > Verasper > Verasper variegatus. The sequence goes on along the minus strand of CM048044.1, from coordinate 1,633,654 downwards.
AATAATTCACAGATGGCTGTTTCCCATGTCAGGAAATAAACAATGCAGAAAAGATGCTACTTTTTGCTTTACAGTAAAAACGATGATGTTTTGAATTCCAGCTCGACATATGTGGTTGTATTTGTGATTTGCTTTCCTCAGCTCCGCCCAGAGGTTATGTTTTCACCCCAGTCCGTTGGCTGGTTGGTGTTTGTGCACAATTACGCAACAATTACTGGAAAGATTTTGGTGCAGATCCAGGATTTTAGTTTTACTTTCTTTAGCATTGCAAGATCGTGTTTTTCAAAATTTCCACGTTTTCCCAGAATCAAGTTCATGGATCTTGATGGAAAATATCCGACATATTTCGAGGACTGATATCGAGGAGTGTGTGAAATATGGAGCAGCTTGATTGAACTGAATGGACTGTTGGGCCTTGGTGGAGGAATGTGCTCTACTACTACTGCCACTCTAGTTTGGACTCAAATTCAAATTGCAGAATATTTATCATAAAGGTTTGATAACAAACATCTTAGGAATCAATGACAATGTTCTTTTAATATATGATATGTCAGCTGATGTGTCAGTTTTTCTTTTACTCTGCATCAGCCCTCATGTCCATTTCGGACTCTAGTCAGTGTATTAGCCAAGAAGGTTAAAAGAGCAGAACATCATTGGTCATTGGAAGAAGTAAACTCACACACTGGAGCAGAGGGGAAATCCTCGTGGCCTCTCACAGCACAGGAAATGCTGTCTCTTGAATCAAAGTAGTCGTCATAAGATTTCTGTCCCGGTGTCTTTTTTCCGTTCTTGTCCCAGATGAAGGACGGACTGGGAGATGGAGAACAACTGGTTTGACACTCCACACGTGACCATGAACAGTCAAAGTTCTTGCAAGATGATAGTTTTTTGCTGATCACCTGGAAACCTGTATAAGTAAAGAAACACACACATCATTTCAGACAGAGCTGTCCACATAAACAAACCATAGATTCACTGTTTCCAACTAAAACGTTACCTGTGACAGACAGAGTGACTCCAGGTGAACCAGTTAAACTCCCAGTAGGTTGGTTTGTTATGAACCTGAACTTGTACACATCCGAGTCGCTGTCTCTCAGGTCTGTAATGGTCAGAGTGCAGGCCTTGTTTCCACAGAGATACTGCACACGACCTGTGTACTCAGAGGCTGCTCTCAGATCCACAGGTTCACTGTCCTGCCCTTCAGTAAACCAGAACCTTTGCTCCACTTCAACATCAAGGTCATCTATTCTGGATGGGTGCCAGTAGGAGCAGCGTATTTGCACCTTGGATCCTTTTACAGCACAGATCTGAGTAGGAGTGCACATCACTCCCCAGCCATCCGCACCCTGCACCACTGTAACCACAGCACAAACTAGAATTACCACCCTGCTGTAGTATGTCTCCACCAACCAGAGCATTTTCAGTCTGTGTTCTTTTTCCAGAATCATATGAGGTCACTGTGACCTTTGAGCTTTGAAATGTGATTAGTTCATCTTTAAACTTAAATTTGATGAAATTCTCCAAACGCAGACTAGAAATATCATGATCGAGAGGCCAAAACAAGTTTCATGAGGCCACTGTGACCTTGACCTTCAACCAACAAAACCTCATCAGTTCATCTTTGACTCCAAGTGATGAACATTTGTACCAAATTTGAAGAAACTCCCTCAAAGGGATCTTGAGATATTGCGTTCACAAGAATCAGACAACGAGACGACCTGAAAACAAGATGCCTGAGGTCACCGGGTGTCACCGGCACAGAAACACATTTCCATGAGTAGCATTCCAGAGCATTTCAACTGATGACTCCACACACTGATGACAAGTCCTGCATCGAGAGGAGAGGACCTCAGTCATGATGATAACAATAATAATAATAATAATAATAATAATAATAATAATAATAATAATAATAATAATAATAATAATAATAATAATAAGTTTCAGACTCTTTAATATTTTGAGCTCTAGACGATAGAAACTTCTAAACAAAGATACAAAATAATACTGATGATAATTCCTTCATATATTTTCTTTCTGCATCACTTTACAGGTGGTGATCTGAAAATGAATGAATGGTTCATTTATGTTTTGACTTTCTTTCTCAAACTCACTTCAGGTGAATCAGAAGTCCGAGTGTAAAATAGAGTGACAACATGAATGTAGACGTACAGTACCTGTCACAGTGAGAAGAAGGACAACAAATCCACTGGCTGCTGCAGTTACACTCATAGTAGCTGCTGCTCTCGTCTGTGACTTCAAACAATAAAAACGTCCACAGATAAATAATGTGCACAAGATGAAACTCAGTCACATCACAGACACGTCTACCTACAACACAGAAGAGTCTGAGAATAAAGACAGATTCTGAAAGAGAAAGACAAATTTAAACTGTTAAACACACCCCCCCCCCAACTTCCTCTTTACTCTTACATGCTTGCTGAGCCCGATGGTTTTAGATTAAACCTAAAACAAAGAAGTAACTTGTGGTTTGTACAAACTGTGAATTTCTTCATTTAACAGAGTGTTAGAAACGACTTTAGTGGCTGTTCCCACCAAACCTGAATCTTCCTCAACTGAAGCTGTGAGCAGCGTTGAACAGGCCTGCCCCCCCCCCCCCCCCCCCTCGATCCAGCCAGTTGACGCAGCGGTTTACTTTTCTCAACTGTCCGACACTGCACGATTGAGAAAGATGCTAATTACGTCGTGGAGTGTGCAGCTGTGTACATGCTTCCTGTGTCCACTATGTGGCACCGGAGAACACACCCTGCACTATGCTGCTGTATATCAAGAGTAGAACACGACATGAACATTCCTTGTAAACCGAAGGGTAATTAACACAAGGGTTACTTCCAGTGACCAGTAGGTGGCACAATGACTGGGACTGAATATGAATGATTTAAAAAAAGTAACACTTGAAGATGCACCAGTGTGAGAAGAACTACCAAGAGTGACAGGCACCATCTTTGAGAAAAAGGTATTTGATTTGTAGACAGACAGATGTTTTAGTTTGGTCCATGTCCCATCCACTGACATGGAAGAGGACGGGTTTATGACAAATACTGCAGCCAGCCACCAGGGGGTGACAGATATCATTTGGCTTCACTTTGGGGGTAGCTGTCACGTTGTCCATCTTTATCTTCAGCATCAAACGTGAAGTTGATCCCATTGATTGATATAAAATCTTTTAGCTGTTCTTATATTAGTTTCAACTTATTACAATTTATAATAGTTTGAAGTTAATCTTATTGTTATTTGTAACATTTTGACAGTAACATACATTACGGTTAGCATTAGCCTAACCTGAGGCTAACTCTACACCTGGTTGAGCCTGGGAAATATTTTCAATTGTGGGAGAAGAAGATCAACTTTCTTACCTTCACCTTTCGTGGCTTCCAAAGTGAGAAGTGAGAGAATGTGTAATCTGGGTTAACCAACCCATCAAGAAAGAAAACAAACCTTTACAAACACTGCACATGTCTATATGTTTTATTTCTTCTGGCTCTGTGATGCTGTAAAATCCACATATAAACAACAGATTCATGTTGTGTCTCTTCAGTGTTTGGTGACTGTGCTGTACACTGCAGATGAATCGTCCCCCTCTTCTTCACGTCTTGTTCTGTGAAGGGCAGAATAAACCACTCACCCACAGTTTCTAACCTCAATAAGTGTAGTGATGAAAATGTTCACGTGTGGAGCTGCTCACCCTGTTGCACTGTCAAATCGAACAGCGCTGTATTCAGCCTCCTCCTCCTCGTCTTCCTCAGTTTCTCTCTGGGGTTGAACTCGACCTATGTTGCAGTAGATGGCATCTGTCCGGTTCTGGGTGAAGCAGACGCTGGCGTAGTGGACGTCATGGTGCGGCTCTGCTGGTTGTGTGTGTGCCGCAGCTGAAATCTGGTCGTGCAGTAAAATACTAGCTGGGATCAGGCTGGAATCTGTGTCTTACTCTTCAACTTTGTTGGGTACTGAGAGTTTCTCTTTGTTGTGGGCCTGATCCTACTCTGCTGAATCAAACTGTGATGGCAGCAGTGATCTTGGAGCTTTGTGTTTTTCCCTGCTGGTCACCAGCTCATCTTCTTAACAGATGAACCCGGTGTCACCACCATGAAACATTTACTCTACATTTTACTCCCTAACTAGAATTACTGCCCTTCGGTTGTGCGCCTCCTCCAACCAGTGCAGTTTCAATATTCATACATTTATTTCTTGCCTCATATGAGACCATCGTGACAAAATCCAATCTGTTCATCTTCAAGTCAAAGTTTCAAGAAATTCCTTCAAGGCAGATTTGAGATATCATGTTCAAAAGGCCCAAAACATGTTGGTGTGGCCACTGTGGCCTCGACCTTTGACCAGTCAGGTCATTCATGAGTGTCAGTGAACATTTGTGCCAAATTTGAAATGATTCTCTCAATCTGTTCATGAGGCTAAAAATGGTTTAGGGAGGTCACAGTCACCTTGACCTTTGACCTCCACAGTCGCCATCGGACAGACGGACAACCTGTGAACATAACGCCTCCGGCCATTGGCTGTCGCCGGCACAGAGGCATAAGAGATCCAGTCAGTTTCTCCCTTATGGAGTTTAAGCTTTTTGTTAGAGTAAAGGAATATGACCTCCCAAGACATTCATGGTCTGACCCTTCTCATCAAGTCACAATGATGCAGAACGCCACCGGTTAATGAGGCAGCCTCGCAGAGTGGAGATCAAGAGCTTTTAAATGAAACTATTCATTTACCTGCGCTCTGTCTTCTGGTCTCTCACCGCACTCACGCTGTTGTGTGAAGGACTTGTTTCTTCTAGATGGGACGAAAGAAATAAACAGTTGGATGGACTAGAAAACTCCTCCAGAGAAAGAACGGAGAGAGAGAGAGAGAGAGACTGTTTAAGTTTGAGAGAGACAGAGAGAGAGAGAGAGAGAGACAGAGAGAGAGAGAGAGAGAGAGAGAGAGAGAGACTGTTTAAGTTTGAGAGAGACAGAGAGAGAGAGAGAGACAGAGAGAGAGAGAGAGAGAGAGAGAGAGAGAGAGAGAGAGAGAGACTGTTTAAGTTTGAGAGAGAGAGAGAGAGAGAGAGAGACTGTTTCAGTTTGAGAGAGAGAGAGAGAGAGAGACAGAGAGAGAGAGAGAGAGAGAGAGGGACTGTTCAGTTTGAGAGAGAGAGGCAAGCAGAGGACTCAGTGTGTGTGTGTGTGTGTGTGTGTGTGTGTGTGTGTGTGTGTGTGTGTGTGTGTGTGTGTGTGTGTGTGTGTGTGTGTACCAGAACTTGGTTTCTGGTAGTTTTTATTTTTGTGACATGCAATAAGTTTCTCTCCTCTAACCATGTGGGGGCTTTTATTTTGAAGATCCAGCCTCTATTCAGACTTGCCGGTGAGGTCTTATTACGAACTGTATGTTTCTGTTCAGCAGTGTCACTGTGTGACTGAGTCACCTGATCCACAGGAAGACAGCGAGGAGTATGACCACCAGGAGAAGAGCTGTGGTTGTTCCAGTCACTGCTTTCCATGCACCTGGAGAAATCACACAATGGATGAACAGGGAATGTTGCAGGATGTTTGACTCGGAGCTGAAGTCAATCCACAGCTCCAGAACCTTTAAAGGTGTTAGGACTTCACATGACTCACCTGCTCCAACAGGCAGATGAAAGGTGGCCTCACTACGTCCGTGTGTGTTCTGGGCCTCACACTGATAATTTCCACCATGTTCAGCTGTGATATCAGTGATGGTGAAGATCTGTCCTGATGCTTCTGGTGAGTCCTCGTTCTCCTTGTACCAGGTGTAAGTAGCTGCTGGGTTAGCATCACTGCTGCAGGTCAGAGTCACTGAGCTGCCCTCCATGATCTCACCAGAGGGACTCACTGACACAGAGGGAGGCTTTGGAACATCTGGTGTAAAACATGCAAGATCATGAAATCAACTCAGAAATATTCATGAACCAAAGTGAAGAACTTTTCAATCTCTGCTTTTCATAAGTGCTTCTTAAATATAGATGATCATTATTAACCCGGGGCGCCAGCACAGACAGAAGCAGGTACTGAGGGTTTTGTTTTCAGCCCGTGTGTGTGAATGTACAAAATAACTCAACACATGAACCAAACTTACTGAATATTATGGTGAATATTAACTTTTCAGCTGATCGGTCAAAGGTCAGAGGTCAAGATGAGCAAAGATTTGACCCAAAATACACATTTTCCAAGATATTTCCACAAATAGCAGAGAGACTGAATCATACACTGATCAGAACATTATTCCCCATCATATAATGGATAGATGACTTATGAGTAATGTCACAAAGAAGTTAGAGATTTACATCATGCATCCTTAAAACTGCCTATCTGCTGTATTCCTGCCTCTAATAGGACTATAGAGACGACCTGAAGCTTATGTACACTGGAAAATAATCTATGATCATATGATGTCGTCACTATGAGTTTAGAAAATGACGTCATATAGTGTAGCTATGCAACAACAGATGTTTTCACCCCAGTCCGTTTGTTTGTTGGTTGTTGATTTTAAGCAAGTTACACAAAAACTACTGAGTCGATTAGCATGAAACTTGAAGGTAGGATGAGGTACGGGTCAGGGAAGAACTCAGGAAAGTTTGGTGTGAATCCAGATAAGGGGGCGGACCCAGGAACCTTCTGTAAGATTGCGAGACAGTGCTGGGTTTCATGGATATGTGGATGTTTTCTACTCACACTGGACGTCTAAGTGTAGAGACGTGGAGTTGATCCGTCCGTACTGATTCTCAGACTTGCAGGAGTAGACCCCGCTGTCCCCAGAGCTGATGGAGGACAGACGATAAACGCCCTCTGGTCCTTGGAGCAGAGTTCGGTTCTCCTTGTACCAGGTGTAATTAACTGCTGGGTTAGCATCACTGCTGCAGGTCAGAGTCACCGAGCTGCCCTCCATGATCTCACCAGAGGGACTCACTGACACAGAGGAGGACTGTGGAGCATCTGGATTTACATGGATTTTAATGGATTTGAAGAATGCTGCAGCATCTGGAATTTTGAAGATTTGCAAAACCTCTCGGCTTTTGAATATTTCAAAAATATTTACTCACATTTCACATTTATTAAGACTCGTTCAGACGCTGTCTTCCACAGCACATTCTCAGCTGTGCAGTAATATTCTCCAGAGTCAGACAACTGGATGGAGCTGAAAACCAGCTGAGCTGCTCTGTTGAGCAAAGTCTGGTTCTTTTTGTACCAGACGTATGCAGGGGGAGGGTTAGCATCACTGCTGCAGGTCAGAGACACCGAGCTGCCGTTCAGAATGTCTCCAGGTTGACTCAGCTGCACTAAAGGAACCTTCGGAGCATCTGCAGGATATAAACAGATCTTTACATGAGAATGTGGCTTTATAGAATATAGTCTTTTAATAGTTTGCAGTCGTCCCTGGTTCTCACCATCTTTAGAAGAGTGTTTGATTTACTTTTGGACACAGGAAGGCCCCCTTTAGTGTTTAGTAGTTTTAACAAGTAATTATTGTTTGTATTAAATACAGACTTCACAAACTGAACATGTCACCTCTGTCTTGGGAATCACTGAGTGGGATTTGCATGTGTCCTGTTCACATACATGCAAAATGTGAAGGGAAAAGATGAAGTGAAAATGGAAGATGAGCCACTGTGATTAAAGCTTTTTCTCACTTCCTGTTATCTTGTCTTTCTCTGTGTGGATGGGTGGGGAGAATCGTTTTTATTTGCTTTATTGCTCTCAGTCTATATTCTGTTGGATATGAAAAGTGCTTGAATAACAAAGTTTGATTTGGTCTTTTCAAGGGATTTTTTTCCACAATTATTAAAATATAGAAAATCACCAGGCTCAACCTTTCAAGTTTCCACACGGGACATTTTGGAGTCAACTCACACACAGGGGACGAGTGGTGATGCTCATAAGCACAGGAATAGCTGTTTTCAGAGTGATGGAATCCCCTGAAAGTTGGAGACGTTTCCCCGTGAATTTCTGTTCCATTCTTGTACCAGACAAAGGAGGGACGACCAGAGAGAAGACAGCTGCTGTGACAAGTCAGTGTTGGACCAATCAGAGACCAGATCACCTGAACATCTGGATCTGTCAACAGGAAACACACATAGAAGCAGCTGTGGGACCCCAGGTTGAGAACCACTGAACAACACAGTGACTTAGTGTTCCTCAGTACCTGTGACAGTCAGAGTTGTGCCAGGGAAACTTCTGTCCCATTCAAACCTCTGTGATTTGAATGTGAAGCGATACTGGGCTGAATCGCTCCGTCTCAGGTTCATTATTCTCAGAGTGGAGCGCCCTCGCTCTGGTTCAAGGACCCGAACATGATCTGTGAACTCTGAGTCTGTGAGTACGTCCACAGCTCGAAGGCGATACTGCTGCCCATCCTTACGCTCAGCAACGAACCAGAACTTAGATGTGATAGGATCATAGTGACTGTTGTAACTGTTGTAACTGCAAGAGATGTCCACTGATGAGCCTTTAAAGGCACAGATGTTCCTGTCGGTGTAATTCACTCTGTCGCATGAATTTCCATGGACACCTGAAAAACAAAAACCTTTTGACTGTCACCATGACAACTATAATCTTTACTGCTGTATTTAACAGTAATTCACAGATGGCTGTTTCCCATGTCAGGAAATAAACAATGCAGAAAAGATGCTACTTTTTGCTTTACAGTAAAACGATGTGGCTGTATTTGTGATTTGCTTTCCTCAGCTCCGCCCATTGGTTATGTTTTCACCCCAGTCCGTTGGCTGGTTGGTGTTTGTGCACAATTACGCAACAATTCCTGGAAAGATTTTGGTGCAGATCCAGGATTTTAGTTTTACTTTCTTTAGCATTGCAAGATCGTGTTTTTCAAAATTTCCACGTTTTCCCAGAATCAAATTCATGGATCTTGATGGAAATGATCGAACATATTTCGAGGACTGATATCGAGGAGTGTGTGAAATATGGAGCAGCTTGATTGAACTGAATGGACTGTTGGGCCTTGGTGGAGGAATGTGCTCTACTACTACTGCCACTCTAGTTTGGACTCATTCAAATTCATTGTTCAACTGCAGAATATTTATCATAAAGGTTCGATAACAAACATCTTAGGAATCAATGACAATGTTCTTTTAATATATGATATGTCAGCTGATGTGTCAGATTTTCTTTTACTCTGCATCAGCCCTCAAGTCCATTTCGGACTCTCGTCAGTGTATTAGCTAAGAAGGTTAAAAGAGCAGAACATCATTGGTCATTGGAAGAAGTAAACTCACACACTGGAGCAGAGGGGAAATCCTCGTGGCCTCTCACAGCACAGGAAATGCTGTCTCTTGAATAAAAGTAGGCGCTATAAGATTTCTGTCCCGGTGTCTTTTTTCCATTCTTGTACCAGATGTAGGACAGACTGGGAGTTAGAGGACAACTGGTTTGACACTCCACACGTGACCATGAACAGTCAAAGTTCTTGCAAGATGATAGTTTTTTGCTGATCACCTGGACACCTGTATAAGTAAAGAAACACACACATCATTTCAGACAGAGCTGTCCACATAAACAAACCATAGATTCACTGTTTCCAACTAAAACGTTACCTGTGACAGACAAGGAGACTCCAGGTGAACCAGTGAATCTCCCAGTCGGGTGGTTTGTTATGAACCTGAACTTGTACACATCCGAGTCGCTGTCTCTCAGGTCTGTGATGGTCAGAGTGCAGGCCTTGTTTCCACAGAGATACTGCACACGACCTGTGTACTCAGAGGCTGCTCTCAGATCCACAGGTTCACTGTCCTGCCCTTCAGTAAACCAGAACCTTTGCTCCACTTCAACATCAAGGTCGTCTATTCTGGATGGGTGCCAGTAGGAGCAGCGTATTTGCACCTTGGATCCTTTTACAGCACAGATCTGAGTAGGAGTGCACATCACTCCCCAGCCATCCGCACCCTGCACCACTGTAACCACAGCACAAACTAGAATTACCACCCTGCTGTAGTATGTCTCCACCAACCAGAGCATTTTCAGTCTGTGTCCTTTTTCCAGAATCATATGAGGTCACTGTGACCTTTGAGCTTTGAAATGTGATTAGTTCATCTTTTTACTTAAATTTTGATGAAATTCTCCAAACGCAGACTAGAAATATCATGATCGAGAGGCCAAAACAAGTTTCATGAGGCCACTGTGACCTTGACCTTCAACCACCAAAACCTCACCTCTACGCAGAGCAGAGACTAAAGTGACATCTTCACAATAACTGTTTGGTCCAATCAATGATCCAAACTTCACAATTACTCAAAGTAATTTAAGAGAAATGCAGGAAAACCCCAAACATTAAGAAGCTGGAACCACGAGAAAGACTGGAACAATTATTCAAACACTTTTCATACAAACACGATATAACACAAAGTGCTTTCCTGTAAATGTAGATGTACCTGACACAGAAAGAAGGAAGATGACAAAGCAACTCGCTGCTTCTCTCAAACCCATCGCTGCTTCTCCCGTCTCTGTGGTGTAGCCACATCAGCAGCTAGATTCCACCCTTGAGGAACGATGTTTGTCAGCCTGTCACGATGACAGATAGAAATCATAGATCAGTTAAGACCTTGGCTTCCTTCCTCTTCACATTATTAACATGCACGAACGGACAAACACCAGTAAATCCCCTCGTTAAAATGAAGAAATGTTCTTTTATTTTGGAAATGATGCGTGAACTTATTCAAATATATTTCATGCAAATAACAGTGAGAGTAGTTTTGCAGCCTGACAGTGAATCTAACACTTTCTTTACTTTCTTGAGACTGGACTTAAAAAATCATGTTGAATTATTCTTTCTTTTAACCTCATGTCAGAAGTCAGTTCCTGTTTATTTACACCTCCAGTCCATATGAAGACTGGGTCATAAAAATACATCGTAAAAGGTCATAATCATGCAAACTTACATTACTTTAGTGTTCTTCACTCATTTCTCACGAGGATTCAACTCATGTGAGTCAAACTTGTTTTGTCTGATACACGTGTTAAACTGTTCACTTGTGTAGACTGGACTTCATGAGCTCATGCACGGGTGCACATGAGCAGCAGAGCGACACAGGAACCATCGACTGTTGGGTTAGATGGGCGGAGCCTCCCACTGTGCTCTGGTTGTGCGTCGGAATAATCAGAAGAATTAGTTCCCGACTGTGAAATTCACATGAACTCCACCTCAACTCTGGACCTGATTGTTCTGATTAGTCTGATACGACATTAAAGCACAAGCAGAACGTGGAGAGAGATCGTTTTTGTTTAGAAACGCAGTTATATGGATGGAGCCAGTGGAAACACAACTATTCAGTTAAATCAGACGAGCTGGTTTTACTTTGAGAGTTAACTTCTCCTGCCGTTTTTTAAAGTTGGAAAAATCTGAAAAAATTAAGTAAAAACAGTTTTTAAATTAATTTAATAAGTAAATATGAAGTAAATTTATTTACTTACCTGTTTCAAGTTAGATCAACTTCGTGGTCTGGGTGTATTGTGAAAACTAAAAGTCAGACAAAAGGAAACAAATCTGTCATGTTTAATATTTTCCCCCCAAATTGTTAAGAGACAAACTGTAGCTGACAGGTGAGGGCCGTGTGCACACTACCTCCAGCTCTCTGCAGGCTCGAGTTAGTGAGGTTTAATGTTATGAGTTTATAATGATGAGTGTCAGATGAAGGTTCAGTGCTTCAGTTCGAGCTTCTCAAACATCACACTTCTTTCATCTGTGATTATCTGATAGTCAGTGTCAGAAGAAAGAAGACGGACAAACGGCAGAGTCACTAATGTTTGGACACAGAGATAAGACTGATGGTGCAAGTGTCTCTGGCCCCAGAGCTGAGTTAGTAACAAGGATGTGGTCATGATAAAAAAGAGCCTTGTGTTTTCTTCGTGGTTGATGAAGTTGTAAGAAACAGAAATGAATTTGCTCTGACCTTCCACGGCTTCTTTTCTCTTCACATACACAAACAACAGCCCATCTTAAAAACTGCCAAGCAAACAAAGTGAACACAGAAAGGTTTTTTAAAAAGGCATTTAGATTAAGTTAACGTGAGCAGACGACAGAAAACATCAGTGTTTATTCATTTATTGTTTTGTGCAAATACTTAAAAAAAGGAAATAACTTCATTTGGCAGCAAAGCAGCAGTGGTGTTCTGGAGACAACGGTGTGTCACAGAGTCTTTGGTTGTTTCCAACAAGGTTCAACCAGAGACACTGGTCCCAGTAAATCCTGACGAGAGGTGACATGTCCCACACAGCAGGAACCAGGAGTTCATCAGGGTGACTCCTCAGTGACATTTCAAACAAATCTAAATCCTTTAGACCTTCTTATATTCAAAGTATTTACAAGGTTGGGTTCTGGACCCGTTGCAGAACCCGTCTCTCTCTTTTCTTTTCTCTCACACACACATTCAGCTGTCGGGCAGAACATCCTCTGGTTCTATTTGACGGTCCTGTTCCCCCTCATTCTCTGTAAATCCCCCTGTAACGTGTCTGGGTTGGGGAGGGGAGGGGAAATAGTTAGGGTTGCCATGGTTTCTTGCTTTGCCCTTGCTGGTCTGGTATGTGTCTGAAGCGGTGCTTGTCACCATAGAAACAACCTGTGGTCTGCCAATAGAAGCACTCGTGTCCATTTACAGGCGCCCTCTGTCTGGACCTGCACGGTCAGAACCAGAGGAGGTTATTTGTGTATTTGAACACATTTGTATGAAGTGAGTTTCATGTTCAATTCCCTCTTGTGACTTCTGTAGAAAAA
>CM048044.1:1603407-1615907 GCA_026259375.1 Verasper variegatus | reverse complement strand
TTGTTCTCGGTAGCCACGACGCCGGGGACTGATTCGGGGTTGCACTTGTTTGAGGGACGAACCGCAGTCCATGGCTCCTCCTCTTTGTATTCCTCCTCACTGTTGCTCTCCGTCGCAGCTCCTCCAGACGCTTCTTCTTCCTGTTACAAGTTAAAAGCATATTAATAATCGAAGCAATTCTTAGGGCCCTAACTATTAGAAAATCACCCCAGGAGAACAGGAAGTATCCTTATTGTATTGTTATTACAGAGGTTTTATTGTAACTATCTGGGTTCACATATGTGAAAGTTTCAAAAACACAAGATCAGAAGACGGAGGTAATTTAGGCGTGCGAGCTCTCACCTGCTCTAAAGCATCCTCCATCCTCTCCTCTCGCTCCAGTTTCTTGCGCTGCTTCTGCCTCTGAAAGGACAACATGGACACGGTGGCTGTGGGATGGTACACAGACACGGATGGACACGGGTGTGGAAGCGGATGTACAGTCGGGTGTGGCATGAACAGTGATGAAGAGAGCGTGGTCAAAGGTGTGGCGACAGGCGAGGCGACGTTTGACAGGTGTAAAGACGGGTGCGGTGACGTGTGGAATGTGGTTCAGTTGTTAGCAGATGAAATAAAAACAGCAGCTGCACAACATGCTGACAACAGATTTACAGCTTTGATCAAGTGTCATGTGCCTGTTCTGACAACAGTTGAATTGAATGTTTTCGTAGTTTTTAAAGTTCTGTTTATGAAACTTTTGCCTCAACAGGAATTTCTTAAACTGAACCTGAGCTTTTGTTTTTTTACGTTTTGTGGGTTTATTTTGTTGAGTTGTATAATACTTCTCGGAAAATACTTCAGCTGAAGTTAATGTAATGAAATTAGTCCGATGTGTGTGACTTCTCCTCCTGCAGGAGCCTGATGGTCGTCAGGTAGATTCCATTCACCTGCTCCAGCTGAGCTTTATAAGCTGGTGGCAGCCGGAGTCCCACTCTTCACTCTTCCACAGGGTTTGATTTGATGGCTTCCATTTCAATTTGTCAAGATAAAGTTATTTTTAGTTCTAACTCATGGTCTGTCTCACTTTGTCCAGCCTGGAGCCAGGTTCTGACAAAGGGACAATATGGACACAAACATCATTAATTTTTTGTATCTATCAACTACTTGCAGGTTTCTTTTTACTCACTTTCCTCTTGGCTCTCCTCCTTTCCGCTCTCCTCTTTGCTCTTTCCTTCTCATCCAGACCCTCCTCACTGTTCACCGTGACCTGTTCCAAGACACAGCAACATGCACACAACAATATTCAGGTCACAACAGCCACGTCTTCTTCAATCTGTGCTGGAAACGATTAAACATCAGAATTTATTGCTGGAGTTTAATAGGACGCAGCAATAATCCTGAGAGAGAGAAACTAGCTCTTGAGATAAAAATCGCCTGAGGAAATATTAGTTTGTATGTCTGAAGATAAGTTGGCACCTTTTAAATGGCTCTCCATTATAACACCCAGTGGTCTTTAGTGGTACTGCATCTCAGAGTGCATTAGGAGATTTAAGAGATTAAGAAATATGGTGAGAGCAGATGAGAAAACTGCACATCAGTTTAAGCCATTGTTATAGCCACTGTATAATATTCATATAACTGAATACACAATGATGCAGTTTATACAGTAGTTTACCTCTGGTGAGCTTTGGCCTTTTCTTCCGTCTGCTGGGTCAGAGGCACCATCCTGAGTCTCCAGCTCCTCCTCACCTGGCCCAGTAACACACACACGGATATGAAGGGATGAGACATGGGGCCTGACATGGTAAGATACTCTGACAGTAGGTTTTAAAGACTAACATTTCACAATTCATGTTTGTCTGGTGTGTGTGGGTGTGTGTGTGTGTGTCCCATGCAAACTGGACAGGTGATCTTGTGGCAGCTGGTGGATGATGCAAACATCATGTTCTGAGGTTTCTGCTTCTGTTTCGGAACAATACAAATATTCCACTTCATGGGCAGCGATGTGGCCAAACCACAAATATTCAACTAAAAGCCCACTCAGTCAAATAATGGGCATAAGACCAATAATAACAGGGATGTGGTCTGTTTGGGGGAAAATGGCATGAAGCGTATTCAGCACTTTGAAGGCTGATCGGTGTGAGTGATGTGTCTGTGTCCCTCACCAGCATGAGCCGCTGATAGTGTTTCTTAAAGCGTGATGATGAATGTCCAACAATGCATCACTGCAGTAAACATGAATAATGTCGCTGGACGCTGCTCTATGCACTTTAAAGAGTCATAAATGTGCAGCTGGTTCCATCTTCATTTGATTAAACTGAAAAACATGCAAATGACGAGTAAGTTCCGCCTGTAGTCACACGGCTGTGAGCAGAACACGAGAAGGGAATCAAACTATCAGCTGATATGCATAACGGAAAGTTTAACCTTAAACTTTATTATAAACAACTATGAGTAAAAATAATTTAATAATGTAAATATAATTCACATTTCACAAGCCAACCAATTCAGCTGCTGATTTAGAGTGACGAGCAATCACAGAAATTGATTCCTTTATCAATATCAAATATATGAAGTACCAAAATTACCAGCATGGTAAACAAGGTATATAAGATTCAGCCCATTATCAGTAAGATATTTGTGTTTTAATTTATTGTTTCAATCAAACCTTTTAAAATAATGAATCAGGTAAAGGTTTCTGTCACTTCCTAAATCCCTCCGAAGCTTTGACTCCTTGATGAAATAAATCGAGTCATTTGCTAATCGACTTATATTGAAAACACAGGTTTCAGACACTTACACGTCTACATCCATTTGTATAAACAGGCTACGAATAACCCTGCTATAAATATGAAGGAGGTGTAAGATGAAGTGTGGAAGAGGTCGTAGATCTTCTGTAAAACCAAACTGCTGATAGAGAGAAACATGCTGCAGATGCTGGATAAACGAGAGATGAAAAGTTCTTGCAGAGAGCAAACTGTGCGGCCGTGGGCCAACATTCTTTTCCACCTCAAACACACGATGTTGACAGATGAAATGGGAGGGGAGAAAACTCTGCCCAGGAATAGACCGTCCGTTCAGAAGCTTTTGGAATTTGCAGAAACTGAATCTGTTTGGCAGTAGGAGCCACCAACACCACCTGACTCCCAGCGAGACTGGAGGCAGGTGAGGCGGAGGCAGAACCGGAGAGGGAAGGAGGGACGATGTTTGTGAGGCTACAACAAGCGTCCTCGTTTAGCCAAATATGACAAATTACAGGTTTGTAACTGAAACACAACATAGAGTCACGTGCACGTTTGTATTGTGGTCCTGAGGTAAACCAGAGGCAGATTAAACAGTGAAGACACCAGTCGCTCAGATGCTTTCTCAGTTCTTCTTTCCTCTTGATATATGAGGAAGGTTTTGTGTTTTCTGAACATTAGAGAATATAAACCTTTCCAAGAAATAACCCAAATTAAAATGACTAACCTGGATACGAATGGATGAAATGTCATATTAACCTTCAAAGAACGAGTGACCTTTGACCTATGACGCTGCATTGTGGGTAAATTAGCCAAATTAAACAGGAATATTGAATCTTCTGTTTTCCCAGAGCTTCTCCTCATCTTTCACTCTGCATGTACTGGAAACAATAATGAGGGGGGGGGGGGGGGGGGGGGGGGGTGTTAACATGGGAGTGTGTTGGGACTCGCTCTGGCAGCCTTGAACAAAAACTCATTTCACCAGAGGTGGTTTTCATATCAGAAACACATGGTTTACAGCTCATTCTTGATTCCTTTTCCCCCCTCAACATTTTTGTAGTTGAAACAAAACGGCAGATATGAAGCTTTTTCTTATATTGTCATGTGAAAATCAATACATTACCTTCGTTAAATCCCACAGTACGTCACGACACTTTAGAAAACTGCAGGTCCCTTGACATCTTGCAGATTGTGTTTGTGCTCACACACACACACGCGTACTGAAAACTGTATTTGTTTATTTCCTGTTTTCTTTTACAGTTGATGTGAAAGTTTCCATGGTTTTTAAGTAAACAATATTATAAACCTGAGCTGAATGAAAACATGGTCATCGTGGACGTATCTGTTCATCATATGGCTGCAGAATCCAATCTGCAACAGATTAAAACCAAAAAGATTTGGATCCTCATTTTTGATTGTGGTGAATTCTGTCTATGTCTGCGGGACGTCTGTTAATATACAATATGGGATTGTAATTGTGATTAGAAAGGCTCAGAGGTTGGTTTGGAGAGCGAGAGAAGTTAAACGTTCTAACTTTTGGCCTAGTACTTTCTAGGAGCAGCACCAGTTGGTACTGATGTGAATTTTCCTATAGCTGATGTGGACGAGTCAGTCTGTATTTATGGACTTTGTCTCACGCTCGCACCATCGTCCATAGTGACACTCAGTCGCTGTCCCAAAGCAATTTGACCCAACTTCCTGAAGGTTACAAGGAGAGAAACAACTTGTGAACGAACCACTGGAGTGAAAATGTAAACCTGACGTTATTCCTTCGCTCCACTCGACCAAGAGGCTGTTACAGTTCTGCTGACTAGTGGGGGAGTCCCAGGTATTTAAAACTTGCGGCGCTGCTTACGCCCTAATCCCTGGATCCGCCCCCTGATCTGCATCCACACCAAGTCGCTATGCGTTCTCCCCGTCAGGCCCCACCCCTCCACAGAATTTCACGTAAATCGGTTTAGTTTTTTTTGCTTCGAAATCCTGCTGACGATCATAAAAACCAACAGACAAATGGACAGGGGTGAAAACATCACGTCACTGTATAAACTCTCCGATGATTTCTGGCTTGTCCTTAAAAAAAATGTCCAGGGACAAAGCACAGAAAAAAAACACAAGTTCATTTGTTTCATAAACGGCAACAACAACATTCAAAGTGTTTCCCTCCCTCGCTCCGTCTGTCTCTCATTAGCTTAATAGTTTCAAGGACAAGAAATGTCAAGGCTGACGAGTGTCCGTGGTGAACTGTATCATCCGCCCCTCCTTTGGACACACACACACACACACACACACACACACACACACACACACACACACACACACACACACACGGTACACAAACCAAACAGACACATGAAAGTATAAGGTCTGAACTGCACCCTGACACACAGATAAAACGCTGAACGATGTTTACAAAGACGCAGATTTATACCTGTGCTTCTCATAGACTGTAAAATTGTCCCCCTTCCATGTTAGCGGATGGGACATGGACCAAACTAAAAAGTCAAAGTAAAAAATGCATTTCTCAAATGGGGTGAAGAGTCACGATTGACAGCTGAGTCTGAGTCACGATTGACAGCTGAGTCTGAGTCACGATTGACAGCTGAGTCTGAGTCACGATTGGTCGAGTGCATGTATCGGCAGGACCTTGACACCGCAGCTCCATGTGCAAGATGGCGGCGGCGTTCGTATTTTTTACAGGATGAAAGATTTGCTTCCCCATTGGCTGTTGCTCTCTCAAAATCCATCAGCACTATAACAGCTTCTTCTACATCATCAGTGGACGCTTAGAGGGCAGTGATGCTACGTGATGCTACATGTTGCTACGTGTTGCTACGTGATGCTACGTGATGCTACGTGATGTTACGTGTTGCTACGTGTTGCTACGTGATGCTACGTGATGTTACGTGTTGCTACGTGTTGCTAAGTGATGCTACGTGATGCTACGTGTTGCTACGTGTTGCTAAGTGATGTTACGTGTTGCTACGTGTTGCTTAGCCCCTGGTGACATATCTAGCAACTTTTTGGACCAAAATTAATATATAATATATCTTAATCTTATTTCTATACTATAGTTTCTACCGTATTTTACTATTGTTTAACATTTTATTCATTCAACTGTCTATTTATCCTGTTTTATTAGTTAAGTACATGTATGCTGCTCAGCGGAAGACATTTTGTTGTGTATCGATGAACAGTGACAACAAAGAATCTAATAGATCGCTCTTAGCCGAGCAGAATCTTGGAAGTGACGTCACTGCTGGAAAACACGTGGTCTTAATAAACTGTAAATAAAGACGGACGACATGACAGCTCCCAAAATTGAAGCCGAATCTCCTTGAATGCCCCCTGGTGGCCGGCTGCAGTGTTGGTCATAAACAAGCCTAAAGGAAACCGAGTGTCTGAGTCAGCGGCTTCCTTCGAATCGAAGCTTAAAACTTGTATCATATTAAAATCCCAGATGTTAGCGAGGATCTGGTATCGCAGCACAGTAGATGGCGCTAATGCAAAGAATAAGAAGATTTTAGCTAATTACATTTTAGTGCTTTTAAATTATTTATTCTGTATTTTTCTTTGTTTTTTAATGTTATTTTTGTGTGTTTTCACTCGTTCTTCTTTTACGGGTGAAGCTTGATAGATTAATATTTGTTTTTATTACATGTGTTAAGTCATAAAACGTGATTTATTGATCTTAGCATTAGCTGTTCAGAGGATTTAGTGGTTAGCAGAAGACGCTGTCAGACGCAGACCCTGCGCGGGACGTCCCGGGCCGGGCAGGACATTCTTTAAATGTTTAACTTGGTTTTTTAAAGTTTAAACCTGGATTATCACTGGTCCGCTGAAGCCAAGGTGTGAACTCCCAGTTTCCCTCCCAGTTTCCCTCCCGTCACCAACTTGTTGATCGGAACGCTCCGGGTGGAGGAGCGGAGAACCGGCGGAGCTCCGGGGCTTCACTCACCGCGTCCCAAGCCCAGCAGCCGGCACAGATCCCGGGTGAACTTCATCAGCTCTCCGCGCTCCACATCCTCCGGAGACACACTGCCGCTGGAATCCAACCTGCGACCCCTGGGGCGACGCGACCCGTCCTCGGGCTTCCTGCGGCGCTGACACGTCCCCCCGGTGGAGCCGCCGGTGAACGTGAGGAGGCTCCGGTGATCCCGTCACAGCCGTTAGCAGCGATTAGCTCGCACCGCACTTCCGCTCAAGGCTTTCAACAATAAAAAGCATGACGGGCAGAATTTAAAGACGACTTCCGGTTGTTACCGTCAAAATAAAACGCAAGAGGGCCGAGGTAGTTTCATATCAAATTAATTATAATATTAAGAATAAACACATTTTAATACATAATCCTTGATAAACAACTTATTTGATTGATTAGTTTCTCTACCGCACCTCTGTTTTCTTTATTAGATTGTATTTACATGCATTCTTGATGCTCTGAAACTATATTATTATCTTTGTTTTCTTCATTTTATTCTATTGTATTTTATTCTATTCTAATTTATATTCAGAGACAGTTTAAAATGAAACCCTGATACTATTAAAAACTTGAATTGATTACTTTCTCTCCTGTACCTTTACTTTCTTTATTACATGTTAATTATTAAACTTATCACTGCTCAGAAACTGTATTTTAGTCTTTGTTTTCTCTTGTTTTCTCCTCAATTTTATTTCATTAATAAACTTGGAAAGTATGTTAGAAATACTAATTACTAATTCTAATTTCTCCACTGCCCCATTATTTTCTTTTCTAAATTGACTTGATTAAACGTATCACTCTCACTGCACTGTTATTGTTAATTTACCTTTGTTTTCTTTGTTTTCTTTATTTTATACATTTATTTTATACAATTTTATTTCATCTTATTTTTGCCCTCTTGGAAATTATATTAAAACAAAACTCCTAAATAAATCTCTATTTTTAAAATTGATTAAACTCATCCATGCACTCTTGCTGTATTTTAGTTGTTATTTTACTATATTTGCATATTCTACTGATGTTATGTACTTAGATACCATATACAAACCGTAATGTATCATCAAATGTATATTTTATAAATTGAAAACTACAATTAATTTATTTAATTGTATTTTAGGTTTTACTATGTATAGTTAAAAGAAGATAACTCCCAATTAAACCTGTCTTTACTAAATTAGAAACTCCACATTTCTGTGTTTAAACCTTTGCTTTATTTCATCTAATATATAGGATATTATGTTTGGTACCTTAATTGATCCATATATGTATCTGAAATACTTCAGCTATAAATAGGTAGCTATTATAAATCAAATTGAGAGTTTAGTTGATATAATCAAAGTGTATCAATTCTAAGTAATATGAATTAGTACTAAGTGCAGATGCAGGTCAGCTAAATGCAAACAAAGGTCAAATGTATTTGCAGGGAACCATAGAACACCGAATGAATTTCTCACCAAGATTTGTCTTTCGTGGAAATTCTTACAGAAATCCAAAATGCTTATAAACTCAGCACAGCAGTTCTGGAACCTTGTCTCTATTTTTCCCATAATGGGCAAAGTGAACAGTCTTGCCAAGAAATGAGAAATATCCTGGGAACAGCAGGCTGTCAGACATCTGGTATTTCCTGGCAGGTTGACCCACTTACAACTGGAGAGCAGTGGTCTCTGGTCTGGATGGAATGAATCTATGTGGGTACAAATACAGTCGGGTCACAGTGAACTGAGAGAAACTCCTCCAGATTGTCTGGTAACATTACACGTGTGACATCGTAGTGAGGAGGCTCCAGATAGACGATAAAGATTATATTCACATTGGTGTATTGCTGTTTTGTTCAGTATTATACTATGAGTAAATGAACCAGAAGAGAAACCAAAGTGCTTTGAACGCCCCCTGGTGGCTGGTTGCAATACAAAACCACACCTCCTCCGTGTTAGCAGATGGGACATGGGCCAAACTGAGAGTACCCGTTATATGAATGTATCTCAAAGATGGTGATGCTAATGTATGTTCAAATGTATGTACGTTCATCACACACGAGAAAATGTGTGGACATTTTGTTAATACAGCCAGGACACAATTATTCAACCCTCACATTATGTTTTTAAAAACCTCTGCTAGTCTATGGCCTCAAGTTGAGTTAAAACATAATTAACTCTATAATCATCCCACAATCTTTGGGAGGTTGAATGTTTCCGATTGCAACTCTAAATATATACTCTGCTGTATGTATGTGCACACACACATATACATGTGCATAGTGTATATAGTTTACACACATTTATATATATATATATATTTTATTATAATTTCTGTATTGCTTTAGACATAATACAGGTTAATAGATTTACAGAAAATATAAAAAATATCTGGTTTAATTTGTTCATTTGTTCTAAAAGGCTTGACTATACTTTTGCTATTATCATTATCAATATTATTATTATTATCATCACAATCGTAATAATAATAACTATATTTTCATTAGTATTATCTTTATTATTCTCATACTAATACTAATAATAATATATTTATTTTTACTGTCATCATCATCATTATTATCATCATATTATTATTTGTCCTCTGAGTAAATAAATCTCAGATGATCCGTAGAGAATAAAAACACAAACGCCTGCTGTCCAATCCCTCCTGCTGTAATACTGACTGGCAGCTCGCTACACCAATCACAGCTCGCTGCCTCGCCGGCCTGGACCAATCACGTGGCGCTCCATCTTAACTGGGCGTGTTCCTGGAGCAGAGGACGCAGTGTCTCCGCCGCCATTGAAGCTTCGTGTGTCTCGGGGACGAATCCACGTCCATTCTTCCAGATTCTTGTTTCCCGTGGACCGCAGCGATGGTGTCTCACTCCCTGGCGCTGCCGATGATCTGCTTCACCACCCTGTGGGGGCTGGTGGGGGTCGTGGCCCCGTTCCTGGTGCCCAAAGGACCCAACCGGGGGTAGGTGCTCTCCTCCGCCGTTAATTGGCTTCAATTAACGGAGGTTTCATTTCTCTTTCCTCCTCAGACTCGCTCGTCCAGCCGCGGTTCACGTTTCTGTGATTTAACGGCAGATCCATGCACGGCGTCGGTGTAGATACATGAACGCTCCCTGCTTGTGATGGAGGCCCTGCGCGTCACCCTGCGTCCTCCTCCTCCTCCATCATCCATCCACCCCTCCCTCCATCATCCATCCCTCTATCAACCATCCCTCCATCATCTCTCTATCATCCATCTCTCACTCCTCTATCAACCATCCCTCTATCATCCATCCCTCTATCATCAATCCCTCCATCATCCATCCCGCTATCATCCATCCATCCCTCCATCCCTCCATCCTCCCTCTATCATCCATCCCTCCATCCTCCCTCTATCATCCATCCCTCCATCCTCCCTCTATCATCCATCCCTCCATCATCCCTCCATCTTCTATCCCCGCACTGTGTCATTAAGGTTAAAGGGTCAAAACAAGAGGGAAAGATGAACAGATCCTGGGTGAAGAGTGAGAATGAAAGAAGAAACGTTCTCACTGAAACAGTCTTTTTAATGAAGCTGCTGCTTTATGGTCTGAAAGTTGCTTCGTGTTAATCGTATTATTAACAGATAATAACTGGTTTGTGTTTGTGACAGTTGGAAAACTTCTATTTAACGTGTGTGTCACCACGTCACATTCCTACTTTAAATCCCCAGTGGGACATGGACACTAAACTAATTATAATAATTATAAAGTAGTTATGGTGGCCGGGTCATTATTCACTCATGTGATGATGCTGAAGTTCTAGAAACCAGAAGTTTTAAAGGAAACAAAGTCTTGGTTTCTTTTTCAGGACTTTGGTGAAACACTAGACGTAATAAACGAGAACGTCCTGTCGTGCAGATGATCCACAGTGTTACAGAGTCGTTTAGACGAGTGACTGACAGCTCTGTTCTCTCTCTCACAGCGTCATCGTCACCAGTCTCATCCTCACAGCCGTCTGCTGCTACCTGTTGTAAGTTATAACTCTCCTCCTCTTCCTCCTCTTCCTCCTCCTCTTCTTTGCTGTGAAGCTGCTGTAACTTTGCATGTTTTTTTTTTATGAGTAATGTTTTCACAATGCACTAAATCTTCGCAAATGTAAAATACAATAAAACCTTTAAAGAAAACATCCAGATCAAGAGAGAAAAGTAGAAACCTGTAAAAAAACAAACATAAAGTGTGGTCGTATCAGTGGAGGACGAGCATGTAGGATCATATATCTGCCACCAGAGGGCGCTCCAGCTCCTTCTGAAGATGACTTGTACGAAAAACAAAGGAAATAGGATTTAAATGTTGAAATAATAAAATAACATGAGAGGAGAATACAAGTAGTGAATGTTGAGTCAACAACAATAAAAATAAGGAATTTAGCAACAAGTGGTGAGAGAAAATAATATTCTGACATAAGTATCTAGAGTTTTCTAACTGTTTTATGTAGTTTTATAAAGTCTAACACAGTTTAATATGTATTAAATGCTAAAATAAGACAAATATTTGCAGTACTTTCTACAGGAGAAAGGATCTAAAGAATAAATATTTACATGAGTATTTATGCTTTCATGACATTTCTAACTAGAAATTTAACGTCAACGTCACCTTCACCTCTAACTGGACAGAGATTCTTAACGTTTTGGATCATGTACAAATAATTAATTAGCTCTCCTGTATGTGTTTATGTCATAGTGAAAATATCATTGTTGAGTCTCAATAACGAGCTCTATTGGTTTGACTGTAAATAAAGATGTACGACACGTCTTCAGTCATCCAGGAAACACATCCCGCCGCAGAGCAGTAACGATTAGGGGATGGAAATCTCAAATAAGGAATTAAAACCAAACTGGATTTTATTTTGGTTCCATTTTCTTTTTAAACCTATACTGCAGCCAGCCACCAGAGGGGGGTCTACATGCTTTGGCTTCACTTCATGTCGTCCATTTTCTCTGGTTTGAGGAGAAAGGTCAAGTGCCTGCATATGAACTGATGACTCTTTCTCTCTCTTCTTCATCCCGTCACTCAGCTGGTTGATCGCCATCTTGGCTCAAACCAACCCTCTGTTCGGCCCTCAGCTGAAGAATGAAACGATTTGGTATCTGCGCTACTTCTGGGAGTAAAGGTCAGTTTGTCCGAAACAGGTTAACGTTCAGTTTTATTTGTGAAGCTCCAAGTCACCTCAAACCAGCTCAAGGCTCAATGAGCAACATGAGATGAACAAATAAGAAGAAACAGAGATTTGAAAAGAAACAAGAAACTCAGTTCTCAGTTCTCCTCTGTCACCAAGCAGTGCCTAAAAGATAAAGAAATCAGAAGTGTCATTGAGGCCTGAATATCTATCAGCATCAAAAATGAGCCTGGTGAAATGTGGAAAAAGCCGTTTTATGTGTTTTCAAACGGACGTTTGCTCCGAGCTACTGGTTCACTTCTCTGCTGCGACCCTCACAGTCCACAGCAGTGATCGTGACCCTGATGTTCACGGTGCACAGATGATACAGAATTCACTGGGTCTTTCTGCTCTTCTTCTCCAGGTCTGTGCGATGTGACGCCTCCCATCATTCCTCACAACCCTCCTCTAGTTTGGTGGATTTGATTTCAACATGACTCCGGAACATTCAAAACTCCACTGCACATCTCCAGTCTGCAAAACCGACGACAGATTTCTTATGTCGCAGCATTTTTTTGTAAAACTCGAATTTCAGCATCAAGCGTCAACCTTGAGGAATATTAAGTATATGTGTAGCATGTGTAATTTAAGATTCAGGCCACATCCAAACTACTTTGTTTTTGTCTGACAACACATCAC
>CM048044.1:1533407-1600907 GCA_026259375.1 Verasper variegatus | reverse complement strand
TGGGAATGCAAAGACATTTGATTTGAGGATGATTCTATGTGTAGCAGAAATACCTATGGTGAAACCTTCACCCTTACAAGTTTAATCTTATCTCACCGAGGACACATAACAAATACGCACAACAAATACACACAACTGGTTATTTCTGTTTCTCGTTAATATCTGAGGGGTTCGGGGGGTTTGTTGGAGGTAAATGATATCGCTCCGAGTCCTGTGTGAGTTTGTGCAGAGGAGAAAATTAAAAATGATGAAGCACGAAGAGTCAACTCTTGTGTTGTCATTTCCCCGGCTGATGTCACCGGGGAAAGGGTTGAAGGACCGTGGCAGTTTGATGAAGTAACCTTGGCAATCAAGGACAAGGCTGACTCCCTCACACGTAACTCCCACAATGTGCACGGGGAGGCGCGCATGCATGATTCATACATTTAACTCACCTCATCTATCAGGTGCAGACATTTTGCCGGGAGAACATGCAACAGTTTGCAGCAGAGAGCTGAAAACCCGAAGCCTGCAGTGTCTGCTGAGGACGAGCCGCTCGTAATCGAATGATTCTTTTATTGATCGGGAAAAAAAGGCTGCAGGGGAAAGAAGTGAAAGACGTAAAGGTAAGATAACGTTTATCATGAGGCTGAGACCAATGATTGTGTTCACATATAAATTCATACGTTTCATCCTCACAAACAATTTACAGCACAACAGGACTCAAGCTCAAAAACCTAAAATAAATCCAGTTAAATTTGAAATAAAGGTGAGTAGCACTGACGCAGTTGTATATAATATTTTATAGACAAAACACTGAAATGTTGTGTTCTGCTGATCACTGTGCAGGAGAGTGACTGAGAACATTGTCTGAGAATTCAAATTACTCAGTGCAGTAAAATGTTCTAATAAATTCTATTCATGTGAATGTTTTTCCTGCTGTGGATGTTTCCCTGAAAAAGATTCTGTCTCTGGTTCATTGTGGCTCATTTAAACTAAACCATCCCCCACATAGATACAAAATGTGCCTACTAAAAAACAATCAACAAAAAACATCTCCTCTAATACTTCATACCTTGATTTAGATAAATGTATTTTGTGCAACCACTTGACATGATAATCTTTTTCAGTGCATTTGGAACCAGAATAGAAAACAGTTTTGTTGCTGCAATTTGATTTTGACAATCTATACTTTACACATTCACACAGACCTGCAGAGTGTAAGCGTTGTGTAAACTGGAGGATGTTATCTGCTGTAAACAGTTTATATTTTATCACCTTTATCCATCAGATGTTTTTTGAGGACAAAGAAAACCAGTGTTGGTGCAGAGGCTAAAGAACTTCATTCAGGTCGTGTACCTGGAAAAACATAAAGGAGGGACTTTAATTGTTGTTTGTGGTTTTATTTTTCTTGAAGCTGCCGTTTTGTTTTTCATAGCCACATATTCAATGTTGTTGTAATACAGCTCCCAGCCATTGGTGGCAGCACTGAGCTAACTGCTGCTGAGCAGAACTGACTGTGGTGAACAAATAAGGAACACAGCATCTTGACGTCGTGACAGCGAAAAGTGAAGCCAAAATATTGTGATCACCCCCTGGTGGCTGGCTGCAGCACATTTCATAAACCCCGCCTCCTCCTTAACAGATGAGACATGGACCAAACTAAAAAGTAAAATATATTTATCTCAAAGGTGGTTTCTGTGATTTCTGGTCTAGTTCTTACCGCCCTGATGTCTGTTCAAGTGTTCATGTAAGAACAGGGTGAAACTGAGTCTATGGTCCCAGTCACTAACATGGAGGAGGTGGTGTTAATGATTGATACTGCAGCCAGCCACCAGGGGGAGATCAAGAGGATTTGGCTTCACTTTCTAGGAGCTGTTACGTTTGATCAAGCGCAGAATGCGTTTTACAAAATAATGAAGCAACATGTCGCATGAATACTTATTGTTGGAGTTGATAAAGAAAATCTAGTCGTGTGATGTAGCAGTCAGCTCAGCACAGGCTGTTCTGCCGGGTTATGATTACGTTTTCTATAATACGAGTGTTATTTGTCTGCTCCGCTGTCCTCTCACATTAACAGGACAAACATTCATCTATAATTCACAGCTGCAAACAGATGAGCGGCGCTGCAGCTCTGCCGTCTCCCTGTGGATGCAGATTAATGAGTAAACAGCCCATTAAGTCTGTGTGACATTTGGAAAAAGCCGCAGTGTTCTGGTGATTGATTGAACAACAGTGATTTATTCTGTCCTCTGGTCACAACGGAGAGAGGAAGACGAGGACGGATAACGCTGTTGTATTCACGCACTGAGCACACGCTGCCAAAAACTCAGCTATTGTCCTGCAAGTGTGATACGTTCAGACCTCGGCCTACATTCCTGTTTATGCCAAAATAATACACATTATTTGGGGACACACACACACACACACACACACACAGGCCTACACATATGGGCTGTAACTGACAGATACACACAAACGCCCCGCGGCTTATCCTCTGTAATATTCATAAAATGTGGCTTAATGTGCTCATGCGCCACGACAACCTACTTTCCTCTGAGAGTACATTAAGATTTAACCATCTTTATGCAAACAGTATATGAGCTGGCCTAAATAACACAGGCTGCGTCTTTTCATCACAAGGGAGTAGCTGCACGTCTGCTGATGCATATAATCTCTCTTCATACCAACTATTTCAACATCTGCAGAGGCTGTTTATTGTTCAACCAGGATATTTCATAGCTAAGAATAGAATATATTAGCTCGTTCCTCAGATTTGGTTATTGAAGAAGTGGAGAAGCCTGTGTTGTAAATACATGCAAAATACTTGACAATAAGATATAGTATTGTAGATGACTAACTGGATTTACTTCAAATTGCAATATTTATTATACATTATATAACCAGACGGAAGGTATTTTTGTTGATACAGCTCATTCTTATATACACTCTGTAGCCAGTTTATTAGGAACACCTAACCACGCAGAAGTTATATATATATATATATATATATATATATATAGATATATTCATGGTCTTTTTGCCGACCGACTGATTTATCGATTGGCTGATAAACATTAACTGGTATTAGACTTTCACAGAAATGTTAATATTGATTGAAAAGTTTTATTTTATTTTATGGAATATAAATAACGATGCAGAAAACTGATGTTTACATTTTAACCTATTTTATAATTTCAATTTCCATATATTTGGTTGTTTTTGTGTTTTCTTATCATTTCTAATTATTTACGATTAATTTTATAGCTTTTATTATAAACAATGGTCGATATATCCTCAATATCTGTAGATATACCTCATATTCAGAGGTGATGATAATATAATTGTTATTATTATTATTCATTTCTCCTCTAGTCCTCCTCACCAGGAGCTGCAGTGAGTTAATTGAGGAGGTTATAAGAACAGTATCATTTCTCTTACTTGTAACTAAGGCTCTAAGTGTCCGTG
The DNA here is from genome assembly GCA_026259375.1 of Verasper variegatus. Classification (NCBI taxonomy): domain Eukaryota; kingdom Metazoa; phylum Chordata; class Actinopteri; order Pleuronectiformes; family Pleuronectidae; genus Verasper; species Verasper variegatus. Next base: position 1,597,460 of record CM048044.1, on the reverse strand, counting down.
TCCCCGCTGCGGAGGCCTCCTGACGGGGCTGCGCTCCTCGGGTGTGAGCGGAGCCTCGGCCCGGGGCCCTCCAGGGGTCACCGGGTTCACCGCTTCACTTCTCCCGGTGTCCTCAGACACGGGTCGTGTGACCCCGCCCCTCTGACGTCACCGTGCCGACACACACCATATCCGCTTCCGCCCTCAACGGGCAAGTTGCCCGTAGTGAACCGCCCCCAACCGGAAATACAGGCTGTGCTTTTCAGAATTAAAAGTAAACTGTCTCCAGCATTTATTATTACATTCATATTTTTCTTACACTGAAGCACGTTACTTATTATTACTCACTGAGGCCTATTGCTGACTCTTGCTGCTGTAATATTGCAAATTTCCCCATTGCTGGACTAATAAATGTAATATTCCGATCTACACTATCTTTTTGGTTTCACAAACTTCTCAACTACATGTTTGTTCTGGTATAATCGAAGCTTTTTAGTTTAATGTTAGTTTAACATAAAATAAAAATCCTTTACTCAGACAATTCAAGTATTATCTTATCTAACAGAACAACCATGAGGACAACCTAACCTCAATGTGAACTTTTATTTTGAAGCCCCTTCAGCCGGAAACGTGACGCGCTCATCTCTTATTTTGACAGCTGGTCTACAGGATTACGCTGAGCTCCACCCCCCATCCCCCCTACACACACACACACACACACACACACACACACACACACACGCACACGCACACCACCCTCATCACCCCCCCACAGGTCCACAGAAAGCTGACACACTTTGATCAGGTCAGTCACTACTGCTTCATCCATCTTTAAACACGTAGCTACAGCCACTGACTGTGTAAACATCAACACAACAAACCAGAGCTAGGACTCCACATCGACACAACAACAACACAACTAAGCAGAGCTAGTCCTTCACAACAACACAACAACAACTAAGTGGAGCTAGGCCTCCACAACAACATAACAACACAGTAACAACACAACAACAACAAAGCTGAGCTAGGCCTCCCCTACAACAACTAAGTGGAGCTAGGTCTCCACGACACAATTACAACAACAGCACAACAACACAATAACAACAACAAAGCGGAGCTAGGCCTCCACAGCAACACAACAACACACCCTGTGTGTGTGTGTGTGTGTGTGTGTGTGTGTGTGTGTGTGTGTGTGTGTGTGTGTGTGTGTGTGTGTGTGTGTACATGCGTTTATTTCTTCTTCTACGTTGATAACAAAGTGGTTTTAAAGTGTCTTGTTTTGAAAAACCCAGCGGACGACACCATGTCACGGGTGGGGGGGATACAAACCCGTTAAACTTTATTAATAAAGAAATGAGCTTCACAGGAGACACGGCCGCTTTTATTGTGGAGGAGAGTGGGAGGAGGAGGTGGAGGAGGTGGAGGGGTGGGGGGGTGCTCCGCGGTCCCTACAACCGTCTTCTGTGTCCCGTGTGTCCGCCATACAGGCCCCGCCGCCCCGGTACCGACCCGCTCACCAACTTCCTGCATGTGGCCGCGCAGGGTTTAACCCGGGATTGACGCGCTGAGCCGCGGCCGTGTGTGTCCGTGCTGGTGCGGGGGCTCCTCTTGCTCCTCTTGCTCCCCTGCGCGATAAAGCAATAAAAAAAAAAAAAATCACCCGGAGAGGCCGAGGCCGACATTTTACCCCGGTCCAGAGGAGCCTTAACTCCGAGGGGACATCCGAGGACACGAGATAAGGTAACAGCCGCTCCGCCGCCGCTTCTGCTGCTTCGTCTTCCGCCCGCGGGACGAATAAACATGCGTTTGCGTCAAGTTTCACTCCGGAGTTATTCACAAAGATTTTTTAGCAGAACCAAATGTTGTCTTTTAACGGTCTTCTATGATTAAAATGGCTACTTTCACACGGATTTACCAGCAGCAGCAGCAGCACGCACGGCTCATGTTATCAAAGGCATCGCATCCTATTATAAACACAAGCTTTGGAAGAGGGAACAGTGTTTATCACGTTTTTATATTTCTTGTTATTCCTACAACCCAACCTCAGACCACTTATATTCCATTTTTGCGCACATGTGCCATATTTTTACGCATAATTACGCACGTTAAATCACAGAGAAAGGCGCGTTCCTCTTCTTTATATTTGGGAATGTGCCGTTTCGTGGTGGTTCCAGTTTGACCTGGAGCTGGAACACTACCGCCTGCAGCCGCCAGCAGCACCTGCAGGTGGACCAGCAGCGGCCAAACTTGTCCGCAGCTTCATGTCTTCGCCTCAACTTCTTTAATATTTACCAGAAGTCCTCGGAGGCGGCTGCGGAGACGCGGGACACACTTGGCACCTGCAGCGGTTTCACGCCGGAGCCTGATCCACACGCTCGCCAATCCGTGTTCACAGTTAATATTGGACATCCGGTGGCAGTGCCAGCTGCGCCCCATTTTTGTATTGTTGTCTGTGCGCTGGAAGGATCCCTGTTGTCTCGGATACCCCTGCGACGCGTGGCCGCTGCGTTTGGGTAATAAGGTCTGTTTTATTCTTATTGGGATGAAATGAAAACGCACGAGGTGTGGATGTGTGTTCGAGGCTGTGGATGCTGGGAGTGCGGCTCCTCTGCTCGCGGTGCCATGCGGGACACACACGCACACACACTGGCTGCCACCATGGCACCTTCTCCTCCCCGCTCCGGCTCTCGGTGCCGCTGCTGGGTCCAGCTGTGCGGACACACACCACCTCATGGTTGTGTTACACTCGTGGGTTGTGTTTTGTTATTCCTTTACATTGTTGTGGCCGCGCGGGGAGCGAAGGAAGCCGAGCCGAGCCGAGCCGAGGGGCGGCGGACACGGGGCCACTTTGGCTCTCTCCATCGCTCCGGAGCTCCAAGGACACGGGGAGGAGAGAGGCAGCGGGGTGGAGGGGGCGCATCCAGGTCCATTTTATCCTCCTCCACCCCCGGATCCAACTTCTTCCTTTGCCCCAGAGGTGAAAGGGAGATTTCCCAGGCGAGACGGAGCTTTGTCCGCCGCCTGGATCTTTCTGGAGGTTTAATTTGGTAAATTGGCTTCCCAGACAGACAGGCAGCCAGACCATCCCTCCTCACACGCTCCCCGTCTCCTCCTCGCTGTCCTCGGCCACACGCTCCTCCATCGCAGCCTTTATTTTAAACTCCTGCTCAGTACCCCCCCCCCCCCTCCCATTGTCTCTCTGTCCGTGACCTGTCCCCACACCGAAAGGTTGTTGGTTCTGTCTTTTCCGAAGAGGCCTCCAGCTGCTGAAGGTTCATTGTCTGGTCACCAGCCTCTGAATCTGCCTCATGGTCATGATGAGAGGAATCTTTACAAGTCATACTCTAATACTTTTGTTTTGAAAGTTACTATACAACAACTGTAGTGACGCTGAACACTACAATACTGGTGATAAAGTAAAGTTACTCACTTTTATTTACAGTTTTACGTTTTATAAGGTCGTTTTATAAATGTATATAGAAAACACCCCAGCTCAATATTTTAATAAAATCTTTAATCTGTCAGACGTAAGAATGTTTGTGGATTTGCAGATTTTTATTTCTGAGAAAAAGAATCTGCATCTCTTGTCCTTTTTTTTTGACGTAAAATTGAGGAAAATGACCTAATTCCAGCTGCGTTTCTTTCCCTCGTGTGACCGTAAATTTAATAAATTAGGATTTGAGACTTTGAATTGGACAAAACAAGCTTTTTAAAGCTTTTATTTAATGTCATGGACCAAACAATTTACCGATCAATCGATCATTGGAGAAAGTAAACATCAGATCTGTGGTAAAAGGATCTTTAGCCGTGGCTCTGGCACATAGCAGCTTTGGGAGGATATGTTGTGGCATGATTTGAATTCGTTTGAACAACCTGCCTTGTCTTACATAACCGGTTGTTGCAGGGCTAAAGAGGTCGTTTTTTATTTTGTGCATTTTATCTACACAGTCTTCAGGATCGTGTGCATCGTCTATTCTCTGATATCAGGGTTTGTTTTAGTAAAAAACGCAGCTTTCTTCGAGTGTCGTGTGTCCTGCACTAACTTCTCTCCACCACAACGTTGTGGCCACAGCGTGCATGTTGGCATGCATGTGTGCTTTGTCAGTAACATTGTGTAAGCGGTTGTGTTGGCGCTTTGCTTTGAAGAGACTTGTTTACAGAGGACTGGATGAGTCGCAGGCCGAACGTAAAGCCGATTACGCCGGTTATTGGTGGTTATTGACCGACGGTGGTTTGAGATGAAGCAATTTCCTTTTGCTTCCCTGTTGTGTGTGTGTGTGTGTGTGTGTGTGTGTGTGTGTGTGTGTGTGTGTGTGTGTGTGTGTGTGTGTGTGTGTGTGTGTGTGTGTGTGTGTGTTGAACCAACACAATAAACCAACACAAAGGTTGTTGTTCCACGAAGTCATGCCAGGCTCCTATATCAGCTGCAGTGGGAGCAAACAGACACAAGAATGTGTTTGCATCGGTTTCACTGCGTAAATTTCCCTCGTAAAGTCTCTGTGCTCCGACAAAGTGTTTTAGAGGAAACTGTGACACGTAACTTTGTTGAGACGTTTGCACAACCGACAGAACTAGAGGTGGATCAGAGTTTATCCTGCGTGTAAACGTAGGAATTGTTTGTGGAATAAGAGCAGAAACACCCTGAACTGGCACCACAGCAAGTTGGTACAAGCAAACCACCGACATAAAATGTACACAGGCTCATCCTCTGTGTAAACTCCCAGCACTGCGGCTGTAGCTTCACGATAAAGAGCGGAAACCTTTGTACGTTTGTTCAGCTCGCCGGCGTCTCTGCTCTGGTTCCAGCAGTTTATCGAGTTGAAAACGTTGTACGTGTCGGATCAGTGTTTGTATACACAGAATGTTGGAAGCTGGCTGTCACTCTCCCTGTGCCAAATACCAGTTTTCCATGTGGCACGCCAAGGCAGTGTCAGATCTGCCCTGCGAGTCCTAATTTCCTCATTCTTGTGTTCCTGAGGTCAGTCCACAGAGAACGCATTATGACATTGTTCTCCAATCACTAAACCCGGGCCAGCGTGAACTGGATTCCCCTGGTTTTTCTTCCCACAGGTACCGAACAGCAAGTCTGCATTGTTTCTGCTGTGTGTGTGTGTGTGTGTGTGTGTTGCTCTGTGTTTCATCATGTCCCCGTCTGAAAGGAGCCTGGTCTGATCAGCAGTTTGCTCTGTGGCCTCCTCCTCCTCCTCCTCCTCCTCACTGGGGCAGAATTAGATTTTTTTTTTTTTCGACGGGGGGGTTTGACAAACGTTAACCGATGCAGAGCTCCGCCGTGAGCAGGAGTTACCTCATTGGTTGAGTTTAACCGTATTGGGCGGAGTGGAAGAAGCGGTTCTTCAGAGGGCATGTTGACGAGGTTAAAGGATGAAGCTGCGTTTTGTTCTTTCCTCATTGTCAACAGATCAAAACTACATTGAACTGATTCCCTCTAACTAGTTCATCCAAAACCTGATACAGCTCATTGTTCTGCCAAAGAGCTGCACTGTTCAGAAACCATTAGAAACCAGTCAGTGAGTCACTGTGTGTTATGCTCCTTCATTACCATGAACACACACACTCCTGGTTTATTATTGCTGCTTTCAGACATTCACCTCACTCCGGACTTTCTCCTGAAATCATCCGGAGGGGCTGCATGTGACGACGCAAGTGTCCAAGTTCTTTGGAATGAGAATAAAACAGGAAAATGTCTGGAAGATGAGAAATATCTCAGGATGAAGAAGAGGAGCCAAACATGTAGAAGACGAAGACGTCAACTTGGAAAGACGAGGGCATTCCAGATCTTTTGGTGATGAGGCCCGACGCCGGTGTGGATGAGCTGTAAACAACAACACTGATCTTTCCACAGCAGAGTTTATACCTCATGTCCGGCCTCCTGCTGCTCTACAGGCTCCGCCCCCTCTCCTGGATGTTCCCACATGTTCCAGCTGCTTCTTCAGATGTCGAAGACTCCGGAGAATATCCAGTCCGGACGTTTTCCAGAGTTAATGTCTGAAAACTGCTTTGGACTTCAGCCTTTCGATTCTCTTTGTCCTCATGTGACCTCTGACCTGACACGATGACGACACGTTAGCAGCAGCATCAGTTGCAGCAGGTCAATCAACAGCAACTCAGGAAACAACGTGACATGTGCACGTGGGGGATGTTTATTTGGGAACTAAGTGAAATCCGCATTCTTTGGGTCCCAAGTCTCTGACGCTGTCTACTTTGGAGTGAGGGGCTCAAGAGGATTGGAAATAATGCACGAGAACATCAAATGTGTATCAATGTGTTTTTAAACACAAACGTATTCTGTAATTTTCTGTCAAGTACTGAGAGATGTTGGGAATCTTATATCTACTAATGACTCTGTCTGCTTGTGTCTCTCTTATCTCGGGGGCCGTCATACGTTTTGGGCTTTAAATACATTTCTACTGAGAGACGTTATAGTTTAAATCTGCACAGCTCAGTTAGCCTTTAGCACATTTACTCTGTGCTCCGCTCTCAGAATATCAGCTTCCTCCTCTTTTGCCCTTTCACCTCTTTTCTCAGGACTCTGCAATACATGAGAAAAACTTCCTTTTCTTCTCCTCTGAGTTTTAACTTTAGTGGTGATTCCCTCTGAGAATCATTAACCTAAGCTCTAATCCGTTTTCAACTTCGTGCTCATCTTTCCTTACTCGATCGTTGTGTCTTCGCTTCCTCCTGCGCTTCCCGAGCGGTTTCCAACAAATTAAACACCAGAGTTGTCTTCTGATGAAGCCTGTGATCGTGACAACACGTAGACAAAAGCGCAATTAACCACGTTTTCAACGTGCAAAAGCCGCATGAACAGCGAAATGGTTGTTGGCAGGTTTTTCTCAGGAAGAGATATGTCCTACATTTCTGGCAGCAGCAGCCTCTGCATGTTGTTTCATGTCAGATAAATGGATGTATTAATAGAAACGCTGGCCAGCTAATGTAATCAACAATAAGCTGAACAAACAGAAAAGAGCTGCGGCCTTCTTAATGTTTCACTTCACTAGCACGACATGTAAGAACAAGTCATCGGAACAGAATTTTCTTTAATTACTCCTGTGACATGTTTTCTATTAATAACTTGTGGGTTTGTTGTAAAACTGACGTTTAAAACCTGGTGTCATCTCTTCCTCGGACGATGTGTTCACTGTCACTGTTTAATTGCTGTGATTTAGTTCGTGGCCTCTGTTGACCCTGTGTCTGACTTCCTCCTGTGCTGCCCCTCCTCCAGGCTGGGAGGCCGAGAGCTGCCGGGCTGCGACATGTGAGAAGAGCTCGACCCCTTGACCCTCACAGCTCTCTACCATCGGTAAGTAGCCTCCTCGCCGCCTCCTCCTCTTCCTCCTCCTGTCCACTTTCTATTTTCTGCTGTCTTCTTGTGGCGAACCCTCTTTTCCTCTCCCGTCTCCTCGTTTCGTCTCTATGTTCAGATCTGAGCTTGATTGTGTTCTTTGCAGCAGAACCCACTTGAAGTGACGTTGTGACCACGACCTGACACCCTCCTGCCTCGGGCATGCCTCAGGTAAAGTAGGAGTGACGCTGAAACTGCAGCTGTTCTCGCCCGTCGCCTCTGATTCGTTGTTCTCACAGTGTGTGTGTGTGTGTGTGTGTGTGTGTGTGTGTGTGTGTGTGTGTGTGTGTGTGTGTGTGTGTGTGTGTGTGTGTGTGTGTGTGTGTGTGTGTGTGTGTGTGTGTGTGTGTGTGTGTGTGTGTGTGTGTGTGTGTGTGTGTGTGTGTGTGTGTGTTTCCTCCCTCTCAGCCGGGTATGAATGGGATGGAGCCTGTGTTTGGCGAGGCCTATGGGGGACACAGGGGCCTGCTGAGCCCTTACCCCCTGGCCATGTCGCCACAAGGGGGCAGGACCGAGTACGACCAGGTAAGACGACACTATTTGGAGACGCAATTACCTTGAAATGTATATTTATTTTATATTTAATACACGGTACCTCTGTCCTCTTCAGAGCGTGCTCCTCATGCTAGGCTCCCCGGCATCGCCACGGAAACGGCCCTTTGAGTTGCTAAGCGACCTGGTGGATGACGGTGGCTTCGGCGAGGACCTGCACCCAGAGCGCTGGGACGTGTCGTCGCTGGACGAGATGGCTCGCTACACCAAGCTGGGCCTCGGCGTGGGAGGGGAGCTGCTAGCCTGCTCCGAGGAGGCCGTCCTGATGGGCCGCTGGGGGAGGAGCCCGGAGGAGGAAGAGGAGGAAGAGGAGCGGAGGAGGAGGAGCGGCAGACACACGGCGCCTCCCGTCACCCAGGAAGTCCAGGCCACCGCTGCGGGGAGGGAGGAGGGGCGCCTATCTGTTGCCTCGGCAACAGGGAGGGAGTTATGTGTCACAGGAAGAGCATCTGGAGGAGGTCAGGATGGGGGGATGTCGAGGGAGCGTACGGTGGAGGTGTATCAGGTGGCACAGGAGGAAGAGGAGGCGGTTGCTGTGGCAGCGGCAGGTTTGGCTCTGGAGCACTGCAGCGAGGAGCACAACTACTCCCTCAGCCAGGGCGGGGAGCTGGCAACAGGACCCAGTCACAACTGTCAAACAGAGGAGGTACAAGCAGGGGAGACGCAGCAGGAGGTGAGGGGCATGGAGGAGAGCCAGGCTAAGACTGAGGACGAGGAGCAGGAGGAAGAGGAGGGGGATGAGGAAGAGGATGAGGAGGATGACGACGAAGAGGAGGAGGAGGAGGAGGAGGAAGAGGAGGAGGGAACAGAGGAGACAGCAGTGGAAGCTGAACTCTCCAGCTCCTCAGAAACTGAATGTGGTGAGTTGTGCTTCCAGTTTGTCTGTGTGTGAGTGGCGAGGACATCTCGGCTCGTCGCAGCGCTGCCAGTAGCTCGTCTGCCCACACGGAAACCATCTGAATCTGTCCCGGGTCCAGGCGAGACCTCAGACCGCCTCCTCTGACGGGGTTGGCTGAGCGCAGGCACATTAAATAGCAAAGTTGCGGGTGTAATTCCCGGACAGCATACCGCCTTGGTGGCTAGTTTTACAGTTATGAAACGGCTTTGAGGGTTGGAGCCTCTTCGTGTATTTGAAAACCATCTGTAGCTGCAGCGCTGCTCCTCTCTTTGTTGGGGGGGGGGGGGTTCGTATCTTTAACAGGGTGTGAAAGATTGTTAAACAGCCGTTACTGTCGAACTGGGTTTTTATACATTCAGCATCTTCATGCCTCATTAATTCTTTGTATTTGAAACACGTGCTGCAAACCTCAAAACAACAAATCAGTCGGTTAAATCTGCAATGATTTAGATTATTGATGAACCATCTTGAGTTTATTTTTCAAAGCGAAACATTTGCTTGTTTCAGCTTCGTAGTTGTTTGACTTGATATTGATCTGATGGTTGTTTGGTTTTGGAGAAAATAGGATGATTGAAGTCGTCGCTGCAAACAATAGACAATTGATTAATCAATGAGGATAATTGACGGATGAATCAGTCAGAAACATTGTTCGTTGTATAGAAACAATTGTCCTGGTGCTGAAGCTTTGACCTTTGACCTCCCTTCTTACTTTGCATTCACACGCTGCTAATAATCAAAAGCATGTCACTCACATATTTACATGTGTAATCTTGAAGATGGCGGCGATGCAATCTGACTCAGTGATGGATTTAGTGACTCACGTACTTGGTTTCTTCATCCGTTCCAGAAGAGGCGTTTGTTTTCACACAAAAACACGAGCGGTCAGCAAATTGAATCTGAAATTCAGTGTTAAAATAATGTGATGAAGTGATTTGATCTAAAAGTTGACTAATCAGCTCGGCCACATTGAAAAAGATAAAAGTTTTTGGCTGTAAAGATGGATGACGGGTCTTTTATGTAAGAATATGGAGAAGGAATCGGCAAAATCACGATCTGATGATTTATAAAACCGTAGCTACAGCCTTGGAATAAGTATCTTCCTCGAGGAATCTGCCGCAGGAAAGCAGATCTGTGTAAAAATAAATGTGATATAAATTCCTGAAAATTATGGGATGGATACCTGGTATTTTTTTACGTGATTAATTTAGTCAGAAGCAGAAGCTGCATCAACGACCTGAAGAGAAAAGACAACATTTGTATAATGTCTCCTGAAAAACTGCTTTGAAAACAGCAAAGTTAAAAATGCAAAGTTGTGGAAATTTACCAGACAACACGGCTCTAATGGAAGACGGGTATCAAGTTGCATTGTGGGAAGTTTAGGCTGCAGTGTTTGTGGAGCTTGACCGATCCTAGAGACAGGAACAGGAACAAACTCTGAATGTTAGGCTTCTAGAACAAAGTTTATTAAAGTGAGGAACATGTGATGATGAGCTTAGAGAAACAGAAAAACAGACGACAGGACATGAACTGTAAACACGCACACACACACACACACACACACACACACACACACACACACACACACACACACACATATATACACGTGATTTAGGATTAGCATCTTTTTTCCCCAGGCTCATTCTGGGTCTGATCTGGGTCAAACCCCCGTCGGGGTCAGATTTCCACTGTCGCTCTCCGGTGTTGCTGTGGTGTGTTTTTGTGTGCATGGTCAAGTTGTACTTACCAGCAGCAAAGGGCTGTGTCATGGATGCTTGTGTGTGAGTGTGTGTTTGTGGAGACGTTGAGACAAGATTGAAAAAGCATTGTGTGCAAAATGTGTGTGTGTGCATGATATCTTTGTATGTATATACATCTCACTGTTTTCTAAACATTGTATGTGTATAATATATATATCTCTACATATATTTAATGTGAATGTATGTATATACTGTATATACATATGTATGTGTATATATATATATATATATCCCAACAGATTGGGTTGAGGGGAGTACAGACAATGATGCTCTCTGCAAACTGGACCAGATGACATGATGTTACATAAACGTGTGTGTGTGTGTGTGTGTGTGTGTGTGTGTGTGTGTGTGTGTGTGTGTGTGTGTGTGTGTGTGTGTGTGTGTGTGTGTGTGTGTGTGTGTGTGTGTGTGTGTGTGTGTGTGTGTGTGTGTGTGTGTGTGTGTGTGTGTGTGTAATGGCGAGGATCGACCTCCATGGTTATTAACTGTCGGTGTGGTTTTACTTTTGTAATTTCTTTCTTGTTTAAACTTCTCTGGATGTGGAGTCGACCTCTTCTCTCCTCCTGCTGCTGCAGCTGAGGCTAATCCTGTGTGACGTGTGTGCGGTTGTGTAGGTGTGTGTCTCTGGAGCTGGTGGTGGCTTTGTCATCAGGACATGCAGTGTGTGTTTGTGGATTAGGGTTCACAGCATGATTTCATACCAGGCAAACGCCAACATTAATACCTGTCACTCATGATTACGCTTCATCTGTCACATTAAGTTGCAGAATATTTCCCAGTTAAATGTCTTATACACGGCTGTCAATGTTGTCCTCCTCCGTACTGATGGATAGCGCTCTGTTTTGTTCACGATACAATGGTGAATCGGAGGGAGAGCGTTGATTCTATATTTGGATCCTTGCATCATCTGTAGTTTATGGTTGGAACCGAATCTCAAGAGATTTTGAACCAGGAGACGTTGAATATTTGTCTGGATCGTAAACACGGAGCTTGATTAAATATTTGAAAAGAATTTGTCCATCAAGAGACAAAACAAATGCAGCCGATCTTTAAAACCAGTTTTTTCTGCTCTGATGAATTTTGCGATAGATATGGCCGCCTTACCCACAATGCATTCAACTCTGGAAAGCGTTAAAATAAAAGTGTAATCTCAAACCTTTTAGACGGGTCAGCAGTCCACTCTGTGTACAGTGTTTTACGGGTCAGCAGAGAGCCACGCTGCTGAAATACAAACACAAGATAAGATCAGACGAGATCAGAGAGACGGAGCCGGAGAGAAAACATCGTTTCTAAGCTGCTGACATTAAAGTCTCCTCTCGACGGAGAAGTCACAGAGTCGAGCTGCAGACGTGGAGGTTTTGTTTTCCTTTCGGTGACATTAGAGGTCGTGGTCGTCGGCCTTTTGGTTCAGAGTTGAATATTAATGGTTTTACTGGATGGTCGTTAACTGGGGTTCAGGGATCCAGGTCAGAGGATTGTTTTTTATACTCTCAGGGTTTTTCCTTGTTTGAAAATCAGGCGGGGGTGGAACTGAGCCATCACACCGACTCTGGTTGGTTGAAATTACTCTGGTTATAATAACAATATGGTAATAACTTTTATTTATATAGATATTTTTAAAGGAGAGTTACACAGTTCTGCACATGTATAAAACGAGACGTAGTAGAAGGAGGAGAAGAGACAGAGTCAAGCGTAACAGAAAAGTATTGTGATGTGATGATTTTTACAATTGTTGAATCTTTTTTCTTTCATACTCAACTGATTCACTGAAAACAAGTTGCTTGATTTGCTTCCTATCACTTCCATAGAAGGAGGTTTCAGCTTCGATCCAGCAGCTGATGCACTGTTTGCTGTTTGGGTGGAATGTGACGTTTTGTGTTGTCAAGTTTCATGAAAAACGAAACCGAGGCAAGAATGCAAAAAATGCTCCTTAACCTTTTTAAATCAACACTTTGGGTTTCACAAGTCTCCAGGAAATGGTAACTGGACATGACTTCCTCTGTTTGTAAACTCTGTAATGGCTGGAATGGTTTTTGAGAATATAACTATAAATTCATTTTAAAAAACAAAACAAAAATAAATAAACCAACCACAACATGAATAAAACCAACAAGAGAAAGTAGGTAAAAAACAATATTGAAAGAATCTGAGTATAAGGAATTAAATGTAGCTTATGAATATATGATTTTAGCTGTTAATAAGATTTCTCACAGGATAAATCTCAATGATTTTATCTCAAATCAAACTTTTGTTTGTCCAACCAGAAGTTGTGTATATCGATTCTTCATAAAGTTCTGTTCTTAGATTTTGTTTTAGAAATCACTTTAAAAGTTTTTGATGCAGATTTCAGCTCTAAAAATCCACTGAAATTCCAGAACAAATTCCCAAGAGTTCTGTGCCCCAGTTGTAAAGGAATGAGCTGCGTTTGCATTGGAGCACAAAACTTAAAACGGCGTGTGTTTGTACCTCTAGAGGCGGAGGCGGAGCCGGCCAGGCAGCCCGGCGAGCGGCCATCGAAGCGTCGCTGTTTCTGGGAGTACAGACGCGCACGAGAGTCGGCCTCGAAGAAGAAGCTGGGCGGGGACGTCCACTGGTCCCTGTCCTGGAGCTCCAGCACTTTACCCAGCACGCTGTACCGCAGAGAAGGTGAGAACACACGCACAACGAGAGATCAATAAGTGAACAAGACAATCAAATCGTGGGAGTTTTGACTGTGGCATCAGACAACAAACTAAGCAGATTTACATTCTGATCATTCCTGAATCGGTGAATGCAGCTGCGCACACGGAGAAGTGAAGTTAGAACTGATCCGCAGACTCTTTGGCAGCAGAAGTCGTTTTCCACACTGCAGCTGCAAATCGTCCCATTTCTCTTCCCGTCTTGTGTCACACAAATCGGATCAGGACCCTCAGGCGCGTGGCCTACATACAACTTCTACGTCTAGTTTTCAGTGTCTGCCTGATAAGAACCTTACAACTGTGTCTGCAGCAGTTTGCCAGCACCAGTGTCCTGTATGATTCAGTTCATTAACGTGACTCAATGCAATAAAATCAAACTGCTGCACTTCAAAATGACCGTTTAACAACATCCAGCGCAGGTTTATCTCCTGCAGCCGCCTCTTCTGACGCTTCGCTGAGATTTTCAAGCCTCGAAGGTCATTTGTTTTGTAGCTGAGCGATTAAATGAAACCAAATCTAGGCTTCGTTTCCATTTATACACATTTTCTCTGTGACAGAGCAGCGAGAGTAACATTTGGAATCTGGACAACATCTTGAGATTAAGTGAGTTTTAATACCAACGTTTGGTTGCACCGCATAAATGTGGACCTGGTGTATATATGGTTAAACCAGGCGGATGTGGATGGTCATATTTATCCTTTTTAATTTCAAGTTTTTAATCTTATGTACTGTGTTTAGTCCCTTTCTTGCTTTTGTGTCTTGGAATCTTTATTTTCTCTACTCGGCTGTTTTGTAAATGAGGTCAATAATAAAGGTTGAATTAATAAATAAAAAAATTACTAGTTATTCCTAAGATCTTCTTAAACCTTTATAACAAAGAAATGTAATCCAGGTTTGATATTTTACTTAGATATAAACTTTATCATGAATAAAAAGAAAACCCAATTACATTAATTATTAATAAAACAAATGTACCTCTAACTATTTATCAACTAATTTGTTTATGGGTATTGGGGGGGGGGCAACCAAAATGTGTTGAAAGAGAGTTCAACATAGTGAGTTCCTTCTCATGTCCCTGCGTCCAGGTAAAAAAGGGCGCCGCAAAGCTCGCAAGACGGACGCCAGCGACCTCACGCCAAACCCCCAGAAGCTCCACAACATCGGGGAGCAGCTGCAGAAGCTCAACGCTGCCATCGACGGCATGGGTCCAGTCAACGACCTCCCTGCCATGGCCCGTGCGAGGTCACGCAAGGAGAAGAACAAGCTGGCGTCCAGGTATTAGACTCCACTCACTGCACCTCCCACAGAGACGCTCTGTTGATGTATCAGGCGTCAGTGGGCATTTTTCAGTGTTTGAGAATGATTTGCAGCCCAGAGATGGAAGGAGAGAATTCTGCAGGGCTCTGTGGTTTGGTATCTGCCGTCTAGTCTTCAGCCTTGTCGAGCTCGGTTTTCAAATATGTGGTTCTTATAAACGGTTGACCTTCTGATGCTGTTTCTGGAGGACGCACAGAGAGAAGAATATATTGAACCTGAAATCGAGGGAAATTGGTCTTATTCTCGGTGCCGTTCTTTGACGTGTCGGGAAGCATTTTGATTTCAACTCCCTCCAAGGGAGAAACACGCTGAACCTCACCGAACACGACCTCCGAGGACGCGGCCATAACGAGCTTTTACACGTTGTCCATTTACACTTAAGGACATTTCAAAGTTTTTTACGCTGTTCACAATATATATGATTTGAAAATTTGTATTGGACATTATCATGGTGGAATAAATGAAGGAAGGATGGAGGGAAGCGGAGGAGATGAGATGAGGAAGGCAGGATGAATAGAAGGAAATCAGGGCAGGGCTGAGGAGGTAGACAAGGAATTAGATGAGGAGGGAGAGAGGGGTTATATAAAGTTCATCTGTGGGGGGAGGTGGAGAACACAGAGGGAAGGAGGCAGTTTAAATAGGAGGGGGACTCTGGGAATATCCTATTATTCCAAACGTATATTAAACACGGCACAAACACACAATCGGATAAAAAGTTGGCGCGGAGATAAAGAAAATTCAGGATTAAAACTGAAAGAAAAAGACTGAAGCGGTGAAGAGAGGAGGAGGAGGATGTTTATCGTTGGTCACTGGCTCCTGAGTTCACATTTCAATCTAATATGCAGGAATTTCTTTTGTGTGTATTCTCTTCTTTTCATACCGTCATACTTGTGGCTGACCGAGAGCAGGTCAGAGTTAGCGGTGGGATTGTCCTGACCGCCTCCGTACCTTCCTGTCAAAAACAACCAGGCCGCGGTGCACAGGCGGCGTAGGGGGGAAAACGTCCAGTTATCATCGTTTTAGAGTCTGTTTCGTCTCTGTGCCTGAAGGACGAAAACTGATTCAAGAAATGTTTACCATAGTTGAGCGTGCAAGTGAATTCTTGACATTGGAAACCATAAAAAAACCTTCAATGAATTCTCTCATTTCATTTAACCTAGCTTAGCTAATATAATGGGAGCAGAAGGATTTCAACGACGTGCGTTCTAAGCTAGGCTAACGAGTGCAGAACCAATGTCCGTTATTAGCCTGTTGTTATTCAACCTTTCTATCAATTCTCATATTTTGGATGCACCTCAAAAAGAAAAACCACTGTGGCCATTTCCCGAGCTCACGCAAGTACCAGAGGATTCCAATTTGGCGAGTGTGTTTTCCTACCTTCAGGCAACCACTGGTTTCATCTCATTCCGTGCACCAATTAAATCAATTTGCAGATGTGGGCAATCCATCACTGCGAAAGTCTTCTTTAGGGGCTATTTTTGGTAAAACAGGAAGGGCTGTTGGATTCAGGGGCTAGTGGGTGGGTAGCGAAACGCTGTTACCAATTTAAAAAAACACTGGTTACATGTTGAACATCCTTTGTGCTTTGTCAACGCCATCCCTACGGTGATTAGGAACAGCTACGTTGTTGAATGGTTGTCGGCGTCCTCCCCGAAACAGCAGGCAGTGTGGTGCAAATAGAAAAACATGGCTGAGGCATAATTTAACATTTCAACAAGCAGAGAAACACAGAGGGGAGTATTCCGTCCAACATTACTGGCCTGCAAGTACTTTGCTTCCTTAAGTTTCATTTAGCTGACTCACAGCTGCAGGAAATGTGTGTGTAGAGAATAGTCCCCATGAGATGCATTAATATTTAACGTGCAATGATTGATTCATTCGCTGCTGCGTTTTTTTTATTTAACCCCCAAATATTCTGAATCCGAACCAGCCGTATCCCTTCAGGGTCACGGTGTTAAATGCTTCTCGGAGGAGCAGAGGGACACGGGAGGTTTTCAGTCAGTCGGCCTCACGGTTTGGAAATACATCCTCTTCTCAGCTGCTCGCAGTGTGAGCCAGCAGGCTCAGTAACGGGGTCATGTGGAGAAGGGGAACACTAGAGCAGAATTTCCTGTTCCAGAGAAATGACGGCGGTTTCTTTTCCTCCTGTTTTCCAGGGCCTGCCGGCTGAAGAAGAAGGCCCAGCACGAAGCCAACAAGATCAAGCTGTGGGGGCTCAACCAGGAGTATGGTCAGTACCTCAGACACGCACAAGCCGACTTCTTATTTCGATGATTTACACGCTGAAGGATTGTGTTTATGGATTGAGGAAATCATAAAAAATCCTGTGGGGTTAACCAAGCTTCATTTAAATAACTCAGAAGTGTCAGGTTTTAGCCCGACAGCTTGTATTTATGAAATATGAAAATAAGATCTGCCATGACGGAGCATGTTTGGCTATTTGCAACTCGCAGTTTATTAAACATTACCCTCAACGTGCTCAGTATGCTTCAGGTTTTCTTATCGATCGGCGTTCCTGCAGCTTCCTACATTAATCGTGCTCCACCTAACCTGACATAAAGCCTCTGCTCACACATGAATGGAGTATTATATAAACTGGTTTATTACACGGAGCTGTGGTGTCTGAAGATCTGTGTTTGATAACTGGGACACAATTCCGGTCATCCAGTCCTGCAGCGTTCTCCTGTTTACTGTGCAAGGAAACTCCATGTCCTCCTCAGTCAATAGAGATTTCTGAAGTGTTGTTTACGCACAGAAAGAAATCAGGCCGCATTTCAGGAGCAACCATCCCAAGAGCTTCTCCCCTCTGATGACCCATTTCACTGGGAACCCTGAGTATTAGCTGAACAGCAGCTGCTGCCATCAGTCCTCCATCTTAACAGGGACAGCACAGAGTGTAGGTCATCCACGTTTTATCAATCACTGTAGTTACACGTGTAAAACAGAAGAAAACCCAAATGTAGTAATGACGGTTTCAACTGCACACGTCTGTAATTCAGCAAAACGATTGTCCCGACAACTTATAACACAAACTTATCGAGTAGCTGCAACATCCTCCCTCTGCTCGACTTTGATGAACTGACCCAAACCTGGAAAACCAGCTGCGATTAGCATCTTCATCATCAATACCATCTGACATCAGATGCATCATATCAGAGGCTTGTGTGAAACATGTGATCAGTAATTTAATACTTCCCTCTGAGGGAATCTGTATTAAATATGTGGCCTTTGCTGAATGATGCTACACTTTTACTCTCCTTCTCTGGAGGTTAACATATTTGATAAAAGCATTTGAATTCCCTCTGACATGAGCAGAATCTCTTTATTTCAGTCCAGGCTTGGCTCCAATTTAACGAACCACTGGAATCACTGACAGCGAGAGAGTGGGTGAGTGAACTGAGTTCATTTAGAGAAAAACTCTTCAGCTGTGGAAACAGATTTTGACTTGTTCTGCTGAAACCTTGCCGTGTTAATGGCTGTGTAGCTTCCAGTGACAGACAGGACATTTGATTGATTGACTGCTGCTACAGATCTGATGTCACACAGACTTCATTCCTCCACTGACAGCCCGACAGTTCTGGATCTACACCAAATCCATCATGTTCATGTGGACCTGGTTGTACAACGATTGAAGATACATATTAACTGTGGATTCTCTGCTACACGTCTGTGGTAGTTCCAGGTCTGCAGCTAGTGACTTAGTGACTGTGGGGGGGGGGGGCTGATGCGTGTTCCAGCCTCCATATGATTAACACAACGGACAAACCCTCTTCACCTGTTCCAGTGAGAAGCAGCAGGATCCTGCAGGAAGCCGACAGTCACCGGCTCCATGCACAACTATGTAAACACACTGATTGAGGGTAGAACCTGAGAAGGATGACTTCACCTTGTTTTCTGATAACCGACACGTCCTCTGTGCCAAGTGTGTCAGACCGGTCCCTCCTGCCCCGCCTCCTCGTCCTCCTGATTCAGACCTGACCAATCACCACCCGCCGTCCTTTTGTCCTCTTTTCCTTTCTTTTATTTTTATTTTTTTTTAACATTCCAGTCATTCCTGATCCCGGCGTTTCATTTCATTACTTTACTTGTGGCTCCCGCGAAATTCTGGCAGGAATCCAACACAGACACACACACACACACACACACACACACACACACACACACACACACACACACACACACACACACACACACACACACACACACACACACACACAGACACGCACACACAGACACGCACACACCCAGACACACAGACACACACATGCAGCTTAACCTCACACATCCTTTCTCTTCCGTTTTCCCTCCTATGATCCTCTTTATTCTTCTTCTCCTTTTCTCTCTCTCCGCCAGTGTAATTGGCTTCTATACAACACGCTTAGCGCCGTTCAACAAGTCAGTGCCAGTGCAGGGCAGCCTCCTGACTTCATGAAGCGTGTGTGTGTGTGTGTGTGTGTGTGTGTGTGTGTGTGTGTGTGTGTGTGTGTGTGTGTGTGTGTGTGTGTGTGTGTGTGTGTGTGTGTGTGTGTGTGTGTGTGTGTGTGTGTGTGTGTGCGTGCGTCTGTTGAAGATAGCCCTTTGACCACCCACACACTCCCTGCTGAGACGAGTGCTTGACAAAACGAGAGAATAAAGCACGCTGACATCAGGGGTGTCATGGCGCCATCGGGTCACATGGCCCCACAGGGGGAGGAGCCAATAGCACAGACGGCGCTGATGATTCACACCATCAGCAGCAGAGTTGCAGCTCAAATGAATCCTGTTCTGTAGACAGACGGAAGGAGAGCGACTTTATTTGAGAATTAAGATGTAAACACATTTATGCTAAATCTCAGATCATCATTTATCAAGATTCAAAAGAATCTCGTAATGTGAAAGTAAGTAAAGATTCTTGCATCTGCCTCTTTAGTTTGAATCCACTGCAAATGCTTGAAGAGTTCTTCATTGGCTCCACAAGGATTCATGCAAATCCGTCCTGTAGTTTTCCTGTAAAACAAAACCTTTGATTCGTATCTTTTATTAATTTCCTTCAAAATCATTCGTATACAGTTTATTAGATTTTTCTGCACTGGTCGGTGGAGCCGCCGCAGTGTGGTCATTCTAATTGAGCTTTTATTTCACCAGGAAACAGCCGCTCTCATCATGACACATTTACACCTGAAAGCTGCCAGTGCAGCCGCGGCCTGTTTCCACTGCAGCAGCTCAGAGTTAATGGTCTATTCAGGCAGTAATGAGGAGGAAGAGGAGGGTGGAGCTGCTTTCTCTTTCCTCACAACCTTCATCCAACCTTCTGGTCACTGCCCTTATTTCACTTTCAACTTGACTCAGGTTTACTTTCCTTAAAAACTACTTTCGCTTTCTTTTGGCTGCTTTTCAATGCTTTCGAATTTACATTTATATTCCACATAGATGAATGTTAATGACATGCTCTTGTTGTTTTCATTAAGACGTAGTATATCATCAATTTGGACCCAAAAATACATCAAATCTGACATGGAAAATGTTAGTTTATTTACTATAGAACCATAAACATCCCCAACAAAGTATTTTCATAGTTGAATATGTGAATATAGGTTGTAAGTGTGAAGACATAATTATATAATCATATAATATCAGGCACTAAACACCAATTTGAAATAAAAAACAGCTGTAGTCACAGACATTTTTGAGTAACTAAACAAACTGTGTCCCTCGATGAAAGGAGTGAAAACTGTCAAATACCCGAAGTTGGCGCTGCGAGCTTTGTCAGACACCGTGTCTACTCAGACGCGCTGCGTGAGCGGCACGTTAGCCGAGCTTAAGTGCTCCATCTGTGTCCACACAGAATGCGTTCAGGCTCAGAAGCGATTGTAGGCAACATGTTTTTTTGGCAGCGCTCAGAGCCAAACAACAAGGAGACGTGTAAAAGTAGAAACCTGAGCTGTTGGGCAGCTGGTGTTTACACCTGGACTGATGAAAATATGAGCAAATATCTTAATCATCAAACTTATTTAAGTTATTCTGTGCCGTCCGTCTTCTCCCCTGTGGAATTCATTCACTGCTTTGAGCCGAGAATAATCGTTTTTATCTCTTTTCCCCACAGAGAACCTGCTCGGCGCTTTGCTGCAGATCAAGGAGGTGATCAGGCGACGAGTGGAGAGCAGCGAGGAAGAGGACACGGACGAACGAGGGATGACGCAGCGCCTGGAAGACATCCTCCGAGAGTCCAGCGGTGAGATGGAACAAACAAAACCAACATTACAGTGATGAGAACAGTCTTTTTTATCATATCTATATCTGAATCTTTGCTTGTTGTCGTATGGTTTGTTTTCTCCCTCTCTCTCCATCACACTTCATTTATTTCCATGACGACTGCAGGGCCTTTAGTCGCCGGGCGGACCAAAGACTTTGTGCAGAGGATTTTGGCAGCCAGTCAGAACCAGCGCAAGGAGCCCCTGCAGGGAGGAGATGAGACAGCGGGGTAAACCCACCCAGCGACCCCCTTTCCTCTCCCTCTCCTGATTCCACGCCCTCGCTCGGCCGCAGCACCACCAACCAACCGGACCCGAGCGAGCTTCTCGTCACCACCTCCACTCTCTCACTGTGTAAAAGGAGGGGGTGAAGCAGAGGTGGAGAGGCTAGGAGGGGGGGGGGACGACACACGAAGAGGAAGGAGTAGCGTAAACAGAATGGGAGTAAATTGCCGCCCTGCTCTCAGTCCTGCCCTGTTGGCCCTCCAATCAGCAGCCGCCTTCACCGCTCTGTCTCTGCCGGCTGCAGCACAACCACCACCAGACCAGAGCTGCTGCTGACGTCCCCGTATTCTGTGTTCTGTCTGTGAGTGTGTGTGTGTGTGTGTGTTGGACATGTAACATACTGTATGAGCGTGTACAGTGTTCCTCTCTCCCTCTGTGTGCTGTATTTGTACCCCATTGTGCCTATGAATAGACATTGCACTGTTTTGTAGATGGTTGTAGTCGTCGGCAGGGGACCGGTAGTGAGCCGAGGGCGAGGGGGCATCTGAGGATAGAGGAAGTGCTAAAATAAGGAAGTGGGAGGAGCCCAGGCCTGGAAAACAAAGAGGTGTGTGTGTGTGTGTGTGTGTGTGTGTGTGTGTGTGTGTGTGTGTGTGTGTGTGTGTGTGTGTGTGTGTCTGTGTCTGTGTGTGTGTGTGTGTGTGTGTGTGTGTGTGTCTGTGTGTGTGTATTTTCATTTGACTGGGCTCCCTATAGAAACACTGCATTCCATTCAGGTTGCATCGGCATCTAAAGTGTCAGCGAGCGTTGTGATATGCAACAAGTGCCGTGGTCCTGATGCCAGATCAGCTGTTAATGGAAACAACCGAGTGTTTGTTGTGTAAAAGTCCTCGGAGCTTTAATACCCCCCCCCCCCACTCTTTAACACCCCATCACTTTGTAAGCAGAGTTAAAAACAAAAGAGAAAAGCTGCACCTTAATTCAAACTGACCAAAGATAACTGAGACTGCT
Source organism: Verasper variegatus (assembly GCA_026259375.1). NCBI lineage: Eukaryota > Metazoa > Chordata > Actinopteri > Pleuronectiformes > Pleuronectidae > Verasper > Verasper variegatus. The sequence continues at coordinate 1,575,450 of CM048044.1, read as the reverse complement.
GAGCCACTCAGATGCTGCCAACCATTACCACGTCATATTTAAAAAGAGAACAGAGTGATGGATACGCCCACTGAAACATTTTGATTGCTGCCATGTTTACCTACGTGCGTCCTCAAAGGATGACGTCACTGACCCCCCCACCTTAATGCACTACCACCACGAGTCGGAGAGGCCGTGGTGACAGATTGGAGCTGCAGCCTGGTGCTCCTTCAGCTGATCTGCAGCTGCTTCGTTCACCCACAAAGGGAAGTGTCCTCAGTGCCTGCCCGCGCCCTCTCCTCAACCCCTGACCTGAATATGTAGCGCACCTTCCTGAATTGCAATGACAAATAGAGGAAAAACAGACACTTGTAGATCTAGAAAGCAAATAAGTTCAATTTGTTTGTTTTTTAATATTCTGACTATGATTTTGTTGTTATTTGGCAAAGCCATCGCCCACGAAGTGGGCGTCAGTCTTGAGATGAAATCTGCCTTTCTTCTGTGGTCTCTGCTGAAGCTGTAGACCGACATGTACAAGGTCTCTAAATGTTGTCGGACATAAAATGTCAAGGACCCTATGAATTGCACTGTGGTAAGAGCAACTAAGCACCTTTTGAAGAGGGCTTCAGATCCTCCAAAAGAGAAAGAAAAGACTCTTGGCACCTTTTTCTAAAGACAGATATTGATTGAGAATGTCGTGGGCGCCCGGCGCTTCGTCTGGTGGTCTGGGTTTGTTTCAGTTTGGTGCTACTGTTTGACGAAAACATAAAAGCAATGCAAACCTGAGCGGAGGCATTAGGCAGTAACTGCTGACTGGGTCCTGACCTGTGGGCACATATTGTTGTAATAGGCAGTTTTGCATAATGACGCCTTTCTGAAGTGCCTGGAGCTTGAAGCCACAGGGACCTGTGTTATTATGCCTGATCTTATAGCCTATTACGAACGTAACCCCTGACTACTGCTCCGAGCTCGGCCTCGCTTGACTTTACTTAGAAAAAACTAAACTACAGGCTTCTGTGAAATCGTTTCACATTCTCAGCCAAAAAAATTCAACCAAAATCTTCTCCTTTCCGAGTAAACGTGGAAAACAGTAGCTGGAACCGGTTTCTGTGAACATCATCTCTGGGAAATATAAGTTTAGAAGCGGCTGTTAGCGAAGTGATCCTCTTTGTTTTTCAACCTTGACAAGCTCCCGACTTGGTTACAATCCAAAGCTGCTGCTCTGCAACACTGTTCGCCTCCTATGGAAACTCCATTTCCTGGAGAGGAGCAGTTAAAACTCTTAAACTCTTCACCTCCCTGAGGTCTCGCTCACAGTCAGTTTGAAAGCTGCCCATACGGAGGTTCAGGGCAGTTCAGTCCCTGTTTTAGTTTTAGTTTCCTTTTTTTACGCTCTGGGAAATGTCAACTCCAGCTCGTGTGAATGCAGAGCTGTTGTGTAAACGCAGGATTCCTGTTGCCGAGGCTGGAAAGCTTCTGCTGCTGGTGAACAGAGCTGAAGCAGCAGCAGGCTGTGATGTCACTGAGGCTCTGAACGCCACCTGAGAAACCTGCTTGGGTTTTATTTTACGAGATGTAGGACGAGTCCAACACTGAGGGCGGCAGCAGGAAAGTCTCTCCTGTTTGGTTAAAGGTGCTCTCTGCTCTTCCCGCTGCTGAGACGTGCATTCCTCCCTCCCTCCTTCTTTTCTTTCAAGGCTTGGGAAGCTGGCGACGCTGCCAGCGGAGTCACAGGATCTCCTGCTGGCAGCTGCCTCCCTCGCATGCGGCAAACGAGCAAAGACAATTGTACACATCGCTGGAGTTTAAAATGTTGTGCGACCCGTGTGTCAACGTCGTAGGAGGTGGAGGTCTCTGGGTTTAGGAGAGATTCCTCTTTGAATGCTTAAGTGTGTCCTGATGTTTCCCTTCCTCTGAAGTTACGTAACGCGAAGCACCATCTGCTGTGTACATTGATCTATATGCCAAAAACTGAACTGGAGAGCAAACTGTTGAAACACAGCGAAGTCCTCCCACAGATTCCAACAACAAGCACCACACGGCGCCGCAACCACTGAGATGGTCTCAAGGCTTTAAGTGATGCCGCAGCGCTTTCCCCTCTTTCCTCTTTGTATCACGCTATGTCCCTTTAACTGTGAAGCTGTAACGGGGAGGGGCCGGTGTTTGGCGAGGCCACTTGTCTCTGCTCACATTCCTGACTCAGTTTCCCAGAAAGCTCATGTTTATGTATACCTGGAAGCAGGAGGCAGATATTCTGAGGGGAGGAAACTGAAGCGACCCAAAGATGGACGTCTGCGGCTCGGCCTGGTTTTCATGGCGGGCTGAGCTTCAGCCGCGTGGACCCGCTGAGAGAACACAGGAGTGATGCTCTCGGCTCACTCGGCCAACGCTGACCTAATGTGGACAATGACTCTGCAAAAATACAAAGACGATCTTTGTCCGAGTTACTTCCTCGCTGGGTGTCACCGTCCGGCGGAGACGGGGAGGAGCAAACAGTCCCGAAACTCGTCTGATGCTGATGTGATCTTTGGCTTTTCACTGAGCGGGAGAAGGTTCGATCCCCCTCAGCTGCTGGAGGAGGATCCAGTGTTAAAGTGAAGCCGCAGATAAACATCTACTGCGATTGATGTGCAAATATCCTCTGGACGCACTCACTCCCTTTAACCATTAAGTCTCTCAATGCTTTTATGAATTGAGGTTAATTTAGTATTTCAGGAGATTGTCACTCAGCCAAGGCCCAACAGCTCCTCCGATTTAAATCCAGCCGCAACAAATTTCACACACTCATAAATATTAGTCCCCTAAACGTGCGTTTCATCAAGATCCACGAGGGATTCCCAGAGAAATCAATGAAAATGTCAAACAACTTCTCACAGTGTTAAAGAAATGAATTCCTGGATCCGCTCCGTAATGTGATGGGTTCTTTCGTGGGTCAGGCTCCTCCCACAAAACCTAACGGAAATCGAACGAGTTGTTTTTGATAAAATCCAAACAAACCTCTCGTCAAAAGTCCTCGTGAAGGTTTGTCCTTCTGCCACCAGACGCACTTTAGGACATTCAGATCCAAAATTAAAGGTGTAGGCCACGACGATTGACTGTGTGACTGCCAACCACGATAAAAACTGTCCAGTAGGTGGCACCGTGACTTTGTCATGTAGATGTCGTCAACGTAAACTCAATCTTCTAATAACCTTTAATCACAGACGTCTTTTTGAAGGTGGAGTTTGTTTTCAATCCAACTTTTTATATTTTATACTAAACAAGTAATTGATGAATACCTTACAATTCAAAGCTACGTGAGCGTAGATGCATGTGAACGTCGTGTCAGACTGACGGACACTGTTTGCCTCCCCCCCCCCGTCTCAGCCTCCGTGTGACCACAGCAGGTTTTTGGACGGGGCGCTGAGGCTTTGTGGGACTTGGCGGGTTTGAATGGACCCATCAGTAAACCAACACTGGTGGGAGGCTGCTGACCTCCGGGTGCCCGTCCCCACTCTGCTCCAGCGCTCGCATTGTCGGAGACACTCAGGCTTCTCCGGTTTCAAAGGCGACGGGTCTCCGGGGCAGAGGAGGCCGGGGGGGAAATGGCACTTAGCCGGGGGCAGAGGAGAAGTTTATCCGAAACCTTTTAATCCCTTCCAGCACCTCCGCCTCCGCCCGTCCAGCTCTTGACAGCTGCCGAGGACGACTTCAGCTGAACCCACCTGCGTCTTGAGGCCCCGGTCTCCTGCCGGTGACCTGGAAACCCAGATGGGGGGGGGGGGTTTGAACTCCACATTTCTTGTTGGTGAAGCCGACGCTCGCTCCAGCTCCGGCCTCAGGTGTCTTATCATCGCGTTCGATTCCCTGAGCTCAGCGTCTGTTTTTCAGAAATCTCTGACGATCTTTCAGAACCCAGAAGTGACGAGAACACGTCCGAGTTCCACCTGGTTTAAAGTGGGCGGGGCTCCGGTGTAAAAAGGATGAATTCCTGTGCACCAATCAGGATTCATCAACATTTAAATGAAAGTGACGACAGCTGATTTGGTTTCGATTGAAACAAACCTCAACCCCTGACGGAGACGATCAACGTAGATCTTATTTTCTAACTGTAGCTTATTTTTGTCAAATTTAATTTTATACGATTTTAGGAGCTTTAACCACAAATTGTAAAAAACAAACAAAAACAATCTCATCAAGAAACTAAAGAAGAAGTTTAACCTTTTTCCCAATTTGTGAGTCTGTTTGTTTCCAAAAAGGAAACGACACATGTACTTTCACACTAGCCCATCTTCCACCAGGAGATTGAACATAACACAACAATTAACACAACATATGTTGTGAGTTTAACCCTGGAAGTAAAGAAAAGTGTTAAAATGAAATCTGCTTTTATTGGAAGTTATACTTTCTTTGCTCGGTGCACAGATTTTTTTACAAAAGTTCTGATTTAACGTTTCTCATTCGCCAACGCCAATATATTATCAATGAAGTTTTGTGCGTGGTCGTTTCTCATGTTCTGTTTTGAAACCACCAGAGATCTCAGACGCAGACGTTGGGCTCTCGTGTCGTTTCTGTCGAGCTCGATGGGTCGAAGGTCGGGACGTGGATGTTGAGCAGGAAAGGGACGAAATTTAAGGGAAGGAAATAAAACTTTGATATCAACAAATAAAAAAAATCACGTCCCTGCTGGTTCTTTAACGCGTTGAGAAAAACCTGCTGAACGACGGGAGGCCAAGGAAAACCAAGAGACGAGCAAACATTCCACGACGCCATGTCATATACTGTACAGCAACCTTTACTTCTGTCCTCCCTCCGTCAGTAATCACAGTACTACAGTAAATACTTTGGACCTGTTAACACATTAACACATCTTTATGTACAACTCCTTCATCAGTAACCTTTAAGAAAATAGTCCAAAAAAAACAACAAAACTAAAAAATACAAGAAGTGCCGTACAAATAGAAGCCTAATATTTTTTGTTTTGGTTTTGTGTGAGTGTACTGTACACCTGTATAATGTATATTTTAATATTTATATGCAGCTGTTGTATTAAAGTATATTTTTAAGATAAGAAGACGGTGCCGTGTTTCTTTTCAGGTGCGTGACGGAGACTCGCTGCCACGTTTCCTCTGACGTTGAAGCTGATCATTGCTCGTTATCACAGTTCTCCAGATGAAAAAGGTGTGTGTGTCAGGTGTGAAGCTGCAGTGAGATCAATTCAAGGTGTTTTGTCTTCACTTCATCCTGCAGCAGCCTGGAGGTGCAGGTCACACACGCTGCACAGCACCAGGCCACAGTGTGTCACTGCATCCGTTATGATGAAAGTGGATTTTACATAACTTGATGGTGAAAGAACAAAGGCAACGACGGCTCTTTGTTCTGTCGCTGATTGTTTTATTGGAAGGATCCAGATCAGACCTGGTTCAGGTGCATCTCTCAGATCTCACACTTTAAAGCTGCTTCCCAGGATGAACTCAAAAATGTGTCTCTTCAGCTGGAAGGTTCAAATTCAATTTTCCAATACAAGAGATGAAAAATGTAATGAAGTACAGTAACAGAGTAAATGTACACGATCTGAACATCTAACATTAGTTTCTGATCCACCTGACCTGTGGGAAGCAGCTGAGAGGACGTTAAGGTCAAAGTTCAGGACCAAACATCTCACACAACACAAAACTAAAAAGTCAACATTTATTACAAAGAAAGGATTTTCTTTATTGGAATGGAATCGATTCTATTCACATTGATGTTCAAGGTACCTGGATTAAAAACATGAGTCAAGGGTTCCCTTCGGTGAATCAGTTCAACATTGCACGACGCCCAGCTCTGGAAAAAACACACTCGACGAGTTCGTAGAGCAGCAGAAATCCCACAATCCACCTCAGGACCAAACCAGGAAGAGGAGTGAGGTTTGTGATTGAGAGGTAAAGGACGACGTCTCTGTCGGAGCTCCGATTTCAGACATTGGAGTCGAACCACTGACGTACAGATGAAGACCAAGAGTTGAAACCTCCAGCTGACAGTTTGACAACATGACAGAATCCGTATTTTTTTTTTTAACAAAGCTCTTGTTTGTGCAGCTTCTCGGTTAAAGGAAACATATTCAGGTTTTAATAAGAGTAACTAAGGTGTACATTCCCAGAAAACATCCCTTTCCTCATACTTGGACTTAAACATACTTATATTTATTCCTCAGACTGAATAAAGACGGACGACATGACCCAAAAGTGAGGCCAAAGCGTCTTGATCGCCCCCCGGTGGCTGGCTGCAGTATAGGTCATGAAAGTGGAAATTTACATCAAATACTTTTTGATTCAAAGACAGTTTTTGTCATTTAAGGTGTTTTTGGCATCATTTCTGGAAAGTGGGAGGAAGTGGGGACACGTCGACCACCTTTAATTACAGTTTATGGGCGTAGCAGCTGAATTATTCACTGCACTACTGACGAGGTGTTTCAGGAGCTGCTCACAAGAGAGGAAAGAAACTCTGAATAAAACCATCCTACGTCTCCTTTAACGACCAAACCTTCACGAAACATCTCATTCTTTTAACAAAGGAATCAGCTTCTTAACCGTCGACACACCTCGGAATAAAATCCAGAAGAATTAATATCATCACATCATCTTTCTGACATTAAAATAAAGAACATCTCCCCCTGGGGGATCCACACGTTAATTAACTTCTGAGGAAGTTTCAACAGGTAATAATCAGACACAGATTTGCATCATCATGGTTGTTGCTCCGCTGAACAATTTACAGCAATGAAATACAGTAAAAATTAAAAATGAGTAAATTGGACCCTTATTTTCACAATAAGGCTTTTTTCCCTCAAAAGTGGTTTTAGATTTGAAAACCACCAATCGGATGAGACCAGATTCTTCCCTTTGGTAGAATCGTTGCATTTTGGAATCAGGCCTCCGGGGTCTTGGTCTGTTTTCAGCAGCTTCATCCAGACGCCGAGCAGATCTCTCAGCTTGTCGCAGATGAAACGCCTCTCGGCTCGGTCTTTGCACTGATAAAGATCTAGGCTGGACGGGGGGGTGGGGGGGTGGGGGGGTCCTGGCAGGACAACAGTGGCATTCAAGTATCAAAGCACAATCTGAGGCTGGAGCTCTGTGGCCGACGTCATCAGTCTGCGGGGCTGCTTTCGAGGGAATCGCTCCATCGGGGACGGACGGAGATGAAGATGAAAGAGACGCTCGCTCGCTGTGACACCAGCTGAAGATCAAGGCTCAAAGTCAGTTGTGAGGCTGCTGATGCTTCAGCTGCTTGATGGCGGTTGGGAGCAAGGAATTTTTGTCGCTGCCGTTTCACCGGCAGGAGAGGAAGGATTTTAAAAAGGGAAGGAAACGACTCTGGTCATGTGATGTCGTAAGATGTAGTTTGGATTCATTTTAAATCAAATATATTCTCATGCGTCATGTCGGACGATCAATAATCCCACATTCTTACACCAAATCTCTTCCAGGGGTTTTTAGCATCTGTGTTTTGTGTCTCAGCAGTTAAGAGCACATCGCTGAATCCAGGTTCACTGTCGAACCGCCGGGAAACTAGAAACTGGATCTGAGAGGGAATGGTGAGTGTTTGATCCTGTAATGCGGAGGTGATTCTTTTCATCTGAAATTGTCTTGAAGAGAAAGAGAGAACATCTTTCCCGTCTGAGAGGAGCTCTGTGCTCCAAGCTGCACGATCAAAGACGAGTTTGATGTCCAGGCTCATTAAAGCGTCTCTGCTCCGTGTTGTTTCTCTGTGAAATGAAATCCCGCCTCTTCACGTACGCCTCTGGCTGCTCAGTAATCATCAGGATCCTTATTATCCTCGCATTCTTTAGTGTTGGATTTGCGGTTACAGTAAATTATGCTGCTCATCCACGTGGAACCTCCTGTTACGTCTTCCTCAGGGGAGAAGAGCGTCTCCCTCCTCAACCCAGAGCAGGTTCAGGGCCTCAGACTGCCGCTGCTCCCGCTGGTGGATCCTTCGCAGGCGCAGGATGTAGAGCAGGATGGCGAGCACTACGACCAGGATGCAGAGCGAGAACAGGTGGTGGTTGTAGACGAAGGAGGAGCGCAGCCAGCTGGGGTGGCTCTGTCGCAGTGTTTCCTGCTGCAGGTCCCTGGAGGAGAGAGAGACATGAAGCCTCGTAAAACAAAACTTCTAATCTTTACTGTTTAACAAAACAATGATAAGAGCGGAGGACATGAGTCCTGTAACATAAAAAACTATCTCATGTGTAGGGACACTAAAAAAACAAGTCCTGTGAGAAAGGCCGTATCCTCTCTCACATGGGAGCAGTCGACCTTGAACAAAGTGATAAATCTAATCTAATCTATCTTTCCACCCAAGGGCGAGGCTACGTGGTTTGTTCAGCCGTGACTGCAGGAATAAATGAGACTGTAAATGAAGATGGACGACACGTCTCCACTTCCTCCCACTATCCAGAAAGGAAGCTAAAATACCCCAGAAACAAACGATGCCATCTTGGGCTGAACTCTACCGACTACGATGAGACAGATCCACAGAGGACTCGCTCCACCCTCTACATGTGAACTCTGTCACAGTACAGACACTTAGCTATGAACATTTTTTGGAGAAATATATAATGAAAACCAGGAGTTACCTGAGAGGCAGGAAGCGTGTTTTATAAAGAATGGCGCCCAGCGTCCACTGAACCTCCTTGTCGTAAACCAGTTGAGCCGTTTTCAGACTGGGGTAGTCAGCGGGGAATCGGAAACCAGAGTGCAGCACCTCGTACATCCAGGCCGATTTGAAGCACTGATGCCTGGGTGAGAAAGAACAGAGCGACGGGTTAAAGAGCAAAGAGAGGACAGGTTTTCACTGGATAACAGTCTGACCTGCGCCACCTACAGGCCAGAAGCAGCAGTGTTCAACAGCAGCCTGAGACTCAGATGTGCAATTAACAAGCAAAATAATAAATCATAGCGTCTGTGATTTTAATTTGTTACCTGCAGACAACTACAGTTTTCAGATATTATGTGTTTTTGATATTTTAAAACGTACAAAATATTGAGATAAAAGCTGAAACATATTCTCAGAGTAACGATACGGTTCAGTTAAGTCCAGTCTTTGGTTTGGGATTCTATAAACTTCAGGCAGCACCTTCCGAGATTTATGGATTCACGTGTTCACCTGTTGCTGAAATCATTCATCTCTGGCTCTGACCATTTCTCCAGAAGATCAACACCTGGGTTCAAGTTGTGATGTGAGACTAGTTGTTCATTCTCTGAAGATCAAATCCCAACTTAATGAAACTTTTTTTATCTGGTTTTCAAGTCGCAGTTTGGTTGATTCAGGGACAAAACGAGTTTGGCTTCATTTAGGAAAGAGATGATTTCACAACGTTCACCACCTGCAAAGGCTTAAGGAAGAAAACCTCAAGGCAGAACAGCGCCTCCATGTGGACAATCTGCAGCTTGCTGTAACACACTTCCCATTGTGTATATTACATGAAGACTTTTACATAAAGAACCAATTCTAAGTAAGGATCTAAACCACTGTCTGTAATCAGATTTCTGTTTTCTCTCCATCCATCACCGAACAGACTTTAGCTGTTCCAAACAGAAGTGATCTGTTCTCAGATCTGTTCTCAGACACTGATGACCACAGTGTGGTGGCTGCAGAGAGACAGAAACCCAAACACGACACAGAGCAGGTTGTGTTTCATCACTATGTGACTCGGACAAAGAGATGAACCTACTTGAGTCTGCTGATGTCGGCCTGCTGAGCGAAAAGCTGGTTGTCCAGACGCTGCTTCAGTGTCGACCACCTGGTTGAGCAGTAGTCCTGCAAAACACACCCAACAAAGTTCTGAGTCACATTTCCAGTTGCTTCTCTGTACCTTTGTGTAACAGGGATGTGTTTGTGTTACCGTAGCAGCTCGGGAGTATTTCCCACTGTCGTACTGTCCTCCCATCCTCAGCACGTCCTCCATACAGTAGTAAAACTCGGAGAAGCCGTAGAACTCGCTGTTGCTGAAGTTGATGGGAGCCTGAAAAAAAATAAATACATTGACATTAATAACGTGAAAATATCATGTTGAGTCTAAAACTTGTTTTTAATGCTTTAATAGTTACTGCTAATCATTACCCACTTATTTAAAAGTCGTGCATCTTGTTTGATATGTTCAACCGATAGGTGTTAATATTTGCCCCAGAAGTTAACAGCAACATTATGCAACATCCACTGAGCAACAGCGCCCCCTGCAGCCAAACACATGATCGATTCTGTTGGGCTCCGTGTCGGAGCTAACGAGTGGTTTTCAATGTGTTGAGCTGAAACACAACTGAATGCTGGATATTACCCATGATCCTCTGCTTCCTGAACCTGAGGATCTGCTGCTGTAACAAATCCATCAAACTCTGTTCAGAACTCTGTTTCCTGCTGAATATTGGAGATAAACTCTGGTTGTTAATAACTTCAGAGTCTTTTTAACTGATCTCAGTTCAGCTTCACTCTTCAACTGGAGCTGATTGTGACAGATTGTGACTCACAGGAGATGGAACCCACTCACCAGAGTCAGGGAGCGAAGGAGGAAACTTTCTCCTTGTTCACACTCAACCATCAAACGCTTTTTAATGGAGCTGCAGCTTTAAGGTAAAACAGAAGTTGCATAGTGTTGCTTCAAACTGTTGAGGAGCTCAGGGCTGTTAGTGAGTTGTACCTGATATACGCCCCCTGGGGACATGGTGCCATTGTGGAGGCCCAGGAAGGGCTGGACAGAATGCTGACAATCAGCCCAGGCTCCCTGACCCCTCAAGTACAAGGTGCGGTTGTCCCTGACAACCGTGTCTGACAGACCGGCCGGCAGACACGGGTCCAGGTACGGTTTGTCCTCAGTCAGGCCGGTCTGAGTGGTTAGAAACCTGGACAAACAGGAACATGATAAACATTCTTCAGGTGTTAGGTAGTGAAATAAACCTGAAGCTACAGTTTCTCTCTGACTTGATTGTAGATTATCTGAGGTAATCACAGAGCTTGAATTAAAAACTGTACGTTTCATCAGATGGAGCATTTGATGGAGCAAGATGAAATTAACATATTCATGAGGAGACATTAGTGTAATTAACAGAAACAACAGATTGACAAGACCGACAGGCCTGAAAACACCATTTTACATCATGTACCACCCGGCTCATGAAGTTAATACTGAGGGGGGGGGGGGGGGGAAATGCAGTCATTTGACCAACACTAATAATAACTACTGTTGGAGACAAGATAAGCGAGACGACCAATGTGTGCGAGTGGGTGTGTGAACCTGTTCTTGGCGAATGTCTTATTCAGCAGCTGGTCCTCGTATCGCTGCCTGGCCATGTTTCCTCCGAAGCCGAGGAACGTGGTGACATAGACTCGGTACACGTGCTGCGTGTGCTCCACGTCGCAGCCCAGATTAAACTCTGCAAGAACACTCTTCCCCGCCTCCTCCTGGAAAACACACGACACACACAGGACTTGGTGTTAAGGCCGTCCCCTCTCTGTATGTCAATAAACATCAGTCATTTCTGGGTCGGGGTCTAGATCGTCTCCATAACAAATCACTGACAAAACATCTGATGACGTCACTTTGGATCTGAGTTATGTGATCTTGGCATTTGTAAATATTTAAAAGTGTTTCATAGACAAAATGATCAAATCAACAAAATGATCTTTGTGTGACTGCACCTCTTTACCTCTTGTGGGGAGTTGAAGGTGATGGCACTGGGGACCTCATAGGCAATCTGCAGAGAAGCTCCACCCATATCCATGATTCCCACTGTGCGCCGCCTGCTGATTGGCTGCTGGTTCTGAGACCCAGTCGTCACCTCGACTGTGGCGTCCTCTGAAAAAACAATTTAACAAAGTTATGATTTGGTTATTGGTCAAATATTAACACTCTATATGACATATAATATAATATATATAATATGATATATATATATATATATAATATAATATGACACATATTTAATTATGCACTTGTTTGAAATCTGAAGAACGTGGCTCATGGAACCCAAACTAAACATTAAAACAAACGTGGTGGCGTCTGATCTATGATTATAACAAGACTGCTTGATAAACAATATGTCAACTCACATCTTCTACCATTACTGACAATAACTCCTCCCTTTATCTGTCAGACATTTTCTTATGTACAAATACTTTAAACATTGACACATTAGGTTACAAACTCTTTCTTCTCATCAATGTTGTAAATATTGTAGTTTTGTTGATGGGGTCAGTTACAGCACAAGCAGCGTCACTTGTACTCTGAGGTTTCTATGTTAATAGTGTTTTTTCTGAAGTTTCAGAGACGTCTTGTTTCCGCCTCCACACTCACCATCGTCAGCGTGATCAAAGCGGCCCAACACAAAGTTAATGCCAATCCATGCATACACTCCTTTAGGGGGGGGGCAAGAACAAGAACATGTTATCACAGGCAATAATCAAATCAACTAACTACTAGTTGTCAGCAAATAATAACAACACCAAAGTTAAATAAGTAAAATAAGAACGTCCTCTCACCCTCCTGTTTCCCAGAGATGACCTCAGCATGCGAGCTGGAGAACAGGAAATCAAACTCCAGGGGAACGTCACTGACCAGGTCCTCCAAGATCGCTGTCTGTCGGCTACGTAAACACACGAGAAGCATTAATGTAACATACACAGCAGCTGAAGAGTCGGATGAAGGAGCCATCGACACCAAAACTAGAAAAATGAAGCTGACTGTTCGATGCATGCAAGTGTTTCTTACAAAGAGGGTGACTTTACCTCTCTGGCAGCAGCCTCATGCCAGCGGTGCAGAGGATGTAGAGCGGCGTCTCCTTGTGTTTGTTCTTCGGGACGTGAGCGGCGGCGAAGCTGAGGAGAGGCTGCAGGTAGTTACTGGCCTGCGTCGGGGACTTCGCCAGAGTGGAGATGCCTGGGAAGACCACGAGTACATTTATGTCTCGATGCAAACGACGACAACATGCTTCACATCGTTGTCGTTTTGTTTTCCATCAACATAAGTGACACTATCTGTCCCGACCACAGCGCGTTAAACAACCGTTTCTCCAGTTGAATAAACAGGTGAACAGATCTTTGTGCAGCAGCAGCTCTTTTGCTGCAGGTCACTTTTACAGTTTCAGACAGAAGCAAACAGACCATTCCAAACAGGCCGGTTGAGAACGGGCACATAGTGATCATAACTAAATCTCACTCCTCAGCTTTCATGTAACACTGTCTCTCATGAAAACACTGCAACAGAACAGGTTCTTCTATAAAGTCTGTTACAGTACGTGACGTCCCACAGTTCAAAATGCCACGTATCCTTTAATGTCAGCTCCTGGAACAAACTCAGTGAATCTAATCAGTCTGCTGTGACCAAGATAAGACAAAGTCACAGGGACTGAACAGTCCTCACCACGACTACGACAAATTAATGAAGCTAATGTCAACAGCTAATCATCATCTCAAGATGAAATGAGCACAAAAAGGAAAAAGAGAATTTGTAAAATAAAACCTCTAGGATGTTCTTTTCTTTCTCTCTACTTTGTATTTTCCACGGACGCTCTTGTTTATCTCTTTCACACGCTCTGTCTTTACCTTCTGGCTGCGAGTCAAAAGGGACAGATAATGATAAGCAACGATCCTCATGTCGGCACCTCTGTGTTCTGAGTAACTGTGAATGACACCATTGTAACGTACCACAATAAGACAACAGGAACAGTTTAAGACACAACATTTGAACAAACCGTCGTAGAACTTGACTCTTTTCCATTCTCACAGCACTTGCACTGATAAGATAACTGTGGTAGAAGTTTTAAACAATCTAAATAGTAGTAAATATATAGAGCAGCGGAGAGTTGCTGCTTTTGTCTTTGTCCCCTCTTGTTTAACAACGGCTTTGTTTTCGCCAGATGTCCACGTATCGCAGTGGAAACATGAAATCCTCAGCAAACCAAGAGCCGACCTTTGTTTGTTTTTCATGAGTCTTAAAAATCACACACACACACACACACACACACACACACACACACACACACACACACACACACACACACACACACACACACACACACACACACACACACACACACACACACACACACACACACACACACACACACACACACACACACACACAGTGTTTTTACAGAGGACAAATGTTCGATGAAAGGAATGGAGACATGCAACCCTGTGTCAACACCTCTTAATGTCACCCATTGGTTTGTGAGCTGCTATTTTGAAGCCTCGAGTTCGGCGTTTTCACTTGGAAGTCAGCGTCCACTTTTATAAACGGTCTATGCGTTCTACAGAAAAACACATTAACAGTGTGATAAACTCAGCTCCGCCTCCTCACCAGGTTTGATCTTCTTCACCACAGGTTTGTGGTCGTGGTCCTTCATCTGTCGTATGTCCAGCAGGGTGTGGGGGTTCCCGTTGTGGGGGCGCCAGTAGTACACAAACACCCGAGAGCCGCTGCTGCCACAGTCCACCACAATCCCATAATTCAGAGCGGGGTTGAGGATGTCAGTGGCCTCCATTGACTCTGCAATAGAGAGGTACCTGGAAGAGAACCAACATTTTGAAGCTGTTACATCAATACTATTCTTGAAAAACTAGTTTGCAGACACTGGTACAGGTTTACTTCACACACACTATTCAACGCTTTGCATGATGCTTTGGTTAAAATCCTCCAGCAAAGAGCCAGTGTAAAATATTTAAGACTCACTTGTTGTAATGGGCGCCAGGCTGCCGCTGGGGGCCCCATAGCAGCCTCTGGTTGGTCCCAAAGATGAGGAGGGTGGAGATGATGAAGAGGAGCAGCAGCAGCAGCAGCCTCTGTCTGGGAGCGCAGCCCAGGGACAGCAGGGACACGCTGCAGTACCAAGAGGCCGGCAGGCAGGACAAAGTGATCCTGTGCAGGAAGACAACAACAACAAAGCTTAAATACACAAGTTACAACACACATTGCAACAAACATCACAGGCTCTTTGCACGTCTTTACCTTGCCATAAGTCCACGTCGGCAAAAATACAAGGTGCTACAGTCGTCACCTCATGGTGTCTGCGGTCTGGTCAGGATCCTTTCCTGAGACTTACCTTCTGTCTGAGGGGGAGAAGAGGGAGAAACGTGTCAACACAGCTGAACAGCGCAGTAACTTCTTAAACTGGAACGGTGACCAGAGAGTGCATACCTCTGCCGAAGCTAACGCCCTTTCTCGGCATGTTAAAGAAAGTGATGGATCCACCCAAAGGGCCAAAGCCTGAAAACTTCCACTAACTAACACAAAAATACTTCACATCATTTTAAAACAGGCTACAAATGAACTAAATGTCCCTGGAGCTCAGTGACACTTTCATGGGATGACTGAATAGAGAAAGAGGCAAACAAATTTGGAATGTTTTTTATTAATCAATTATTAAAATGGTCGCGGGGTAAATTTTCTGTTGTTTGACAAATTGAGTAACTGACTGATCCTTTCAGCTTTTTGTTTGAGCGGATTGCTTTTTGATTCATGTGGCTTTGCTGTATTGAGCCCGTGTGGCTTCAACAAACAACCTTTGGTACCCTACAGAATACCTGTGGCCCAGAACGATGAGATAAGATAAAATAATCATTTATGTCCCACATTGGGGAAATTTGCAAGATTCCAACAGCAAGAGTCAAAAATGGGCATCAGTGAGTAATAATGTAGTAACATGCAATACTTCAGTGTGAGGACATAAAGAAAAATATGAATGGACTAATACATTCAGTGTAAAAACAACAATGTACAGTGAGTGGATTGCAATGAATCATTCAGAATTGATATTTCACAGTTAGGAGACTTACACAAGTACAAACTGTACTTTCTCCTTTGTCTCCTTCTACACAACACACACGATATTTACACTGTGTTAAAAGCTGCATATGTTAGCATCACATGTTCCATACAGGCCTCTATAAAGAAGCTCACTGGCTAATGTCTTCGTTGTATTAGTTATAACGGGTATTAAAACCCAGTAGCAGGAGAACTTGATGCTAACACCCACACAAACAGTGTAGATCTTATATAATCGTCAGCTGCAACACAGGCAGCTAATGTACCGGCTAGCTCCAGATGCTAACACATCTCTGCCATTACCTCCCGACAGAAGCGACTCCAGCCCCGCGACAGTTACACTCCCTCCGCGGGGTTTCGCTGCTCCTGCGACCGTCTAGACGATAAAGTGTTTTCTGACACCATGAAAACTGACATTCACCAGGAAGATGTTCGCAGACGACGAGAGGAAGAAGAAGAGGAAGAAGAAGACATGACGGGAAATTAAAGCCTCCAGACTTCCGGTCGACCAGTGAACACGTTATCTATCAGCTGGCATGCTGCGTTCACGACTATAGGAAGAATGAGACCTCACGTGTACTACCTGACAAAGTAGACTTGTCTATATTATATTATATTATATTATATTATATTATATTATATTATATTATATTATATTATATTATATTATATTATATTATATTATATTATTAGTCCCCACTACCACACCATTCATTTTAAAGCATAAAAAGGACAGTAAAGACATTCACTAAAAGTAATAAATAAACAAGATAATATATATATATATATATATATATATATATATATATATATATATGCTGCAACTCATAAAAATGTATATTCATATCCGCGCAGGCACATATAAATATAAAAAAGTATATTAAATACACAATGTAAAGAGAATACATATACACAGTGTATAAGGATTGCACAAATGGTTATTGCCTATGATTACAGCTTATCTATCTATCTATCTGTCTGTCTGTCTGTCTGTCTATCTATCTATCTATCTATCTATCTATCTATCTATCTATCTATCTATCTATCTGTCTGTCTATCTGTCTGTCTGTCTGTCTATCTATCTATCTATCTATCTATCTATCTATCTATCTATCTATATCTCTATCTATATATATATAAAACACACACAGTCGAGTCAGAAACGTCAGAATTTCTGCAGCTGTTGAGCAGTTAGTGTTATTTTTCTAGATTTAGTCAATTTGTGTAATTTATTGTTTTCCTGACCGGGTACAGTCAGAAGTGATCAGTGGGCCCCAGGTGTAAAAACCAGTGGGTGAAACCAGACCCTGGGCCACAGCCTTTGTAAGAAGTTACTTATACTATTATTATTTGTTTATAAATCTCAGTTAAAATTCGCAAGTGTATATATATATGTATATATATATATGTATATATGTATGTATGTGTGTGTATAAGATGTTTTACTGGAACTGCTGATTAAAGCTCTTCCCGGACATGTGACCTCCCACTGTTACAAAACAGCAACGCCCAGCGACTCAGAATCCCCGCCCTCTTTAATTACCCGCCTCTTTTTTTAGAACCGACTGACCAATCGAATGGACTCTTGGTGATTGACATGTGTGTTATCCAATCAGCGCCCGCTCTCACCCTGACTCACGGACGAACCCCCCGGATGTTTCCTGGCTGCAGAGCAGGAGCAGCGACCCGCCAACACGCTCCCCGGGAGGCTGGGAGACACACGGATCCGCCGGGAACACACCATCCACAGGCGGGTCGCTCAAGTCCAGGGATCGAACCCGCTTCACGGACGTACACTCTTGGACGTTTGAATGGAAGCGGACGGCTTCGTGTCCCGGCGAACGTCCGTGGAAGCACCGGGCGTCGACAGCCGCGTCTCAGGCGCCGCAGCCGGGGCAGAGTTCCGATGGCTGGGCGGCCGGCTCCTGGACGCCACCGGGGGATTTGTTGGCTCTCTTTCGTCGAGGATGCCCGGGGAACAGGACTTTGCCCCCGTGTTGCATCGAGCACCGCCGACGGAGACCCCGACCTCTGCGGAGCCGGACATGGACTATGAAGGGCTTCCTCAGGGAGAAGCCACCAGCACCCACATGCTGGCAGGAGCCGTGGCTGGAATCATGGAGCACTGCCTCATGTACCCCATCGACTGTGTCAAGGTACCGGCGCCAGGGAACGCACCACACCGCGTCATTCACAACACGTTAGGCCCGGTTTTGTGTCGCTTCACACGCAGCCACTGGTTCCACAGCCCCGGTGCAAACGCAAAGGCCGGAGTCCGGTTAGCCACAAGCTAAGAGGGGCAACCTTGCTAGCAGAGGTCAGCCAGCTAACTGACGTTCACACGAAAGGGCGAGAAACTAAGTGTTCAAGGTGAAATGTGAATAATCACCGTGTTGCGTGTGTCCTTCACTTTCACGTCCATGTTGCTGCGTAATAATATAATCACAAGAAACGGTTAGGTTTGATATTTGCGTCTCCTCTCATTGAGCTAGCATGCTACACACATTAGCTTATACGCTGCAGCTGCTCCCATTGGCTACCATGCATCCATTATCGGACACATCCCTGGCCGAGATGTGTTGCAGTTGTCGCCCTGAGGGGAAGTGGTTGATCCGGCTCCTCGCCACCACGTTACTTCTGCTTCGATTTGATTCCTCCACGTATCACTTCACTTTGCCGTGGGTGGTGGTGGTGGTGTTGTTGTTGTTGTTGTTGTTGTTCCAGAGTACAACACTTAATACTTCTGGTACTTTGGTCAATAGACGAGTAGAGAAGTAAGTTCATTTACTGAAAATAGATGAAGTACGTTCTTAATATGTTTTAACATAAGAGTCCAGAAGTCGTCAAACAGTTCTACAGACACATTCAGACTCGTGTTAGATCCAGAAGTCCAGCATTTATTCAGAACTCCCCCAATACATCTCACACATTGTGAACCGCAGTCAAAAACGATTCACAAAGAACAGTCTTCAGTGTCGAACACTAAACAGAGTCTCAATAATTAGTAAAGAGCAAACATCGTTCTTGATTGTAAAATACAGTGTTTCTCTTTCTTTTTAAAAATCTACATTTATGAATTTCATATTTACCTATAAATACTATGTGTATCATACCGGGAAACGTCCTTGCAGAGATATTTATAAATCAGAATCTGATATGTGTTCAATGGTGTGACTATGTATTTTGAAACCACACAGGTTTTTCTTAAATTTGTTCTGTGACTGGATATAAATAGAAGAGATGTTCAACGGTTTCAGTTCCCTCAAGACGGACGAATTACATTTGTGGTCGGGGGAATATTGGATGTAAAAAATATTAAAGGAAGTCGGTGCAAAGGTGGAAATAACAAGGATGTTGCGTTAGCTCTGTGTCCCAACATCAAAACAGAGCATCGTTAGTTGTCTCCAATAATGCACCAAACAAAAATTATATAGACATTGACTTGAAGTTGGTTTTAACCTGATTTTCATTGATAGTTTCCGAGTCTTTTTGATTGCAGGCACATAACTGCAGATTTAAACCTCCAGAGAAGATCCATGTGCAAAGTTCACTGTGAGGAGATTGGAGAGAGTGGATGATTAACTCAGCTAGGGCATCAGTCACTGGATCAACAGGCAACAGTCCAGTGAAATCAATTTTGGGCGATGAACAACCAGACCTGATATGAGGAGGTGTGTCGTGTGCACAGTTGTCCAAGCAGCCAGACGTCCTCACCTTTATGGATTTACTGTAAACCAATGTCCACGACATAACTGGTACTTGCAAAGCTGCTCAGCCACCTCAACCAATAATAGGTGAATATTAACTCTGTTAGTTTTTACTCAAACCAAACTAATCATGCTCCCTGTTAATTATGATTAACCCTACATCATCATGAATGTTTTTTAACCTCTAGCTGTTCTGCTACACAGCCTCGGTTTTTTTTACCAAATAGGAATTGTTATCCAATATGTCAGCAGTGTCAGTGGAGTCCCTCTCAAACATGGCTTTGGAATTTGACCTTAAACTCCCTGTGCTCACGACTTTCCAACTGTTAGTTACACAATGAAATGCTCCAGCTCTATGTGTCGTGAATATTTCACTTTGCTTGGAGTGCTTTGTTTCCAGGTAAAATCAAGTAGCTTCCTCCAAGACATTGGTGATAATGGGAAAAGAAAAGATCTCTGGGAAATGATTTGTGTTTATTTCCTGGTGGACTAAAGAGAACGAACATCAAGTACGCTAATCGTAAAAACATCATTCTAATGAAGATAAGCATATCTGTACTTGTTGGGTAGTATTAACACGTACTACATTCAGTCAAACAAAGCTCTTATTCACTACACATTCTTTGATGATTAGTTTTTTTCCAGTTCAAAGAATCTTTTGGGCAAAACAGCCTCAAACGTTGTTTACGAGGAAAGTTTCCATTGCAGATTTTTGCGTCAGTCACGCTATGAGCAGCAGGTTTTAAAAAATGACTGATTTACTAGATTAGAAGTATTTTTATTGTTGTAACTGGCAGCAGGCTTGGTAAAAACATTATACGTAAAGATTGGATTATCGTCACCAGTCTTTTAGATGGTCACACTGATAATTACTTGTGGAAATGCATCATATAAATCTTTACAATGGGCAGATTTAACATAAATCTACATGATAGAGGTTTTTTTGTGCCGTTAAGCGTCTTGAAGAATTATGAGAAGGAAAGTCTCTGATTTCAGCTTCTCAATTGTGAATCTTTTCTTGTGTCAGTAGTTTTCTATTGAAATAGTGGTCAATTGATACTCAATGGTAGATTAAGATGTTGACCAACCTGCTGTGACATCAGGAAACTTAAGATCGTAAAAGGGAAAACCTCACAATACAGGAAGTTGTCTCCTAACATTTGTATGATGGAAAACCAAACTGACTTCCTTGAGTTTGAAGATTTTCACCCATGAAAATTCAAAAAGCCTTTTTCTCCTTCTACATCGGCTTTGGGTCTGAA
The DNA here is from genome assembly GCA_026259375.1 of Verasper variegatus. Lineage (NCBI taxonomy): Eukaryota > Metazoa > Chordata > Actinopteri > Pleuronectiformes > Pleuronectidae > Verasper > Verasper variegatus. The sequence goes on along the minus strand of CM048044.1, from coordinate 1,554,724 downwards.
ACAGACGCCCGACAGTCTAGACCAGAGAGGGAACAAAAACACATGTCGCAATCACACTTATTTTATTAGTGGAAAATTGAGATCAGTAAGTACAAGGAAGTTGATGTGACACTGACGTCAGTAAAACATGTTTTTTTTGTGGATGTAGTTCCTGGACTTCGATTTACTTCCTCACAGATGAGTTTTTTGTCTTCTTCTCGTGGTCTTGTCAGTATTAAGTACAACTTTGTGTGATATGTCACCAACATTAGATGTTGGGGCTTTCTACAGAAAACAAATCACTGAGACTAAAATTATCTCGTTATGTAAAAGTCCAGAAAATAATATTCTGCTTTAGATGGAAAGGAAACGAGCTCTGTGACTAATGAGCTTATTTATATAAGCCAGTCATCCCAGTAATGACATCTGATATTTCAGTCACTTGATTCACTGTGTAACAACTTAACGGTAGATACATGGTTCTTCAGTCTGTGTGGATGATAGATGTTAATAGTATTTCTTCTTTCTCCTCCAAACAAATCAAACATCATTTTTAGGTAAGCCAGGTCCAAGCCAGCTTTTAAATATCATTGTTTAAGTGGTAGATGTTAGTGTGTGTCGTCTCAAACAAATGCTCGTTTGTTCATTCTGTTCATATGTTTACTTCTGCTCCTGCTCAGTACTTAGCTCTACTTGACACCACATGTCACATGAGTGCTTATTAGCTGTTGGTTGAACGACGGAGGCCCAGACTCATCGTAATTTTTACTTCCCCAGCAAATGCAGCTTTTAAAATAGCACCAGGCATCTGGTTATGATTCGTGCTACGGTTACAGCGCCCCCCCCCCCCCCCCCCCCCCCCCCCCCGTTCTTCCCGCAGATTATGACGCAACGCTGGGTTTTAACTTCCTTGTTGCAGAAGAAGCGACGTCCCGTCACTCCATGAACATGATTATGAATTCATCAGGTTTTTATCAAGATCAGTTCTACATGTGAGTGATTAGAAAAGAGCAGAGGAGCAGAGTCTCTTGTTGATCGGTGCCAAGAAATGAGCCTGGATACAGTGGTGCTGCCCATTAACTGTGAAGGCCATAACCAGATATTCAAAGTTTAGAGCGTTTCTTATATTTATTTAATTAATTATAAATAAATATAATAAATGATGATATAAAACACCATTCAGAAAATACTCTCATTTTCATTAAGACATTATGAACAATGTCTGTACATTACAGAAATATAAAGATATTTATTATCAAAACTATGTACAGTCACAACAATCATGAAAAACCAAAGGTTAAGTGAAAAAACAGGAAATGTAGAATATATACACATCAAATTATTATTCATACTTTACAACACACTATTGCACCTGTATGCAACTAAACAAAAGCAGAACAAGAGATTAGAAAGTTGAACAGGAATTTATTGGTAAGCTGCTGCAAACAATGGTTTTGTTCAAATTAAGCCCTGATTTTAAATGAACTGGTCTGATGGCTTTAGCAGACCCCAGGTATTCAGGAAGGTTATTCACGGGGAGCACAGAAACTCAAATCTGAAAGGAGAAAACATTCCATTTGATTTACCATTTCCCAGAAACTGGAAACAGGAATATCCTCAGTCGCCTCCAGGAGGCAGCCATGCTCCCTGAGGGGCGTGCGGAGGCCGGAGGCCGGGGGGGGGGCGGAGGCCGGGGAAGTTCACTTCTTGCGTGATCTGGAAAGTTTCAGGATTACACAAACTGGAGCTTTTCAATTGTCTTCATTGTTCTGTTGCTTCATTCCCACGGACTGATGATCTGTCCACATTAACTCTACTGCTCATCTACAGTCACTGGAGGCTGACACACTTCCTTGTTTGTGCTCTGATGTTGAATGCAGTAGTTTCCAGTTGAGACACATTCTTAAACACTTTGAATGAGCATTGGGTTTAAATTGTTGTGATTTCTAGGCGACAGATTGTCAGAGTGAGTAGCAGGGACACAAACACGCTGATTTACACACCGAGCTGTGAAAGTGTCTCCTGCTGCGTTCTTCATATGTGAACTATATATTTACATGTCCGTGTTTGTTCCTCTCCCCTCAGACTCGGATGCAGAGCCTGCATCCGGAACCCGGAGCGCGCTACAGGAACGTGATGGACGCCCTGCGGCAGATCGTGCGGACTGAGGGTGTGTGGCGGCCGATCAGAGGCGTGAACGTGCTGGCGGTCGGCGCGGGGCCCGCCCACGCCCTCTACTTCGCCTGCTACGAGAAGATCAAGTTTTCACTCAGTGGCGCTATTCACCCCGGAGCCAACAGCCACTTTGCTAATGGTAAGGAGCCTCATCCACGATGCTCACATTTAATCATAACATGACTTTTTTTGTCAAAACCTAATGAATAGATTTGATTTAATAGTTTGATGTGTAATGGAGAAGAGAGGAAACTGGATGTTCTCGTGGCCGAGGCTTTAACCTCCTCGTGTGTCTCTGTTCTGCAGGAGTTGCGGGCTGCATGGCCACAGTGCTGCACGACGCCCTAATGAACCCGGCTGAAGGTAAACCCTCTTCTTTGCTTGTTAAGTCAGCTGTGACTGCACAGTGAAGCCTGAACTGTGGGTTTGTACAGTACAAGTTCTCAACCTGCTTCTAAGACCTTTGTAGAAAATCCATTAGAGGGTGCAGGTCCACATCAGGACACTTGGGGGAGCCACAGACACAAGAACAGGAAAACCATCATTATTTACACAGAACATATTTATTGTGATTTCAGTGATGATTGATGTGAATCTACCATATTTCAAAGCTTATAAGACCTGACTCTTCTGCGCTGGGTGATCGGATGCAGATAAAACCCGTGTGAATAGCTGCGCATCTTTGATGCATGAGTCGGTTATTACCTCCATCAAGGAGGTTCTGTTTTGAATAAGAACTTCTTGTTTTACGTATTCCACCCATTGTCACTTTCATATTGAGAAACTGTCTGTTTGAGACACATTTTGGATTTAATGACTCTTCACAGTTCTTCCAGTTCCTTCTCCAAATTGTGGCATCCTGTAAAATATATCCCTCCTCCCTAATTTCCGCTCTGTGTTTTCTTTTCAGTTGTGAAACAGCGAATGCAGATGTTCAACTCGCCTTACCGCAGTGTGTTGGACTGCATGGGCTCGTTGCTGAGGCGCGAGGGCCCGGCCGCCTTCTACCGCAGCTACACCACCCAGCTGACCATGAACGTGCCCTTCCAGGCCCTCCACTTCATGACCTACGAATACCTCCAGGAGCTCCTCAACCCCCACAGACAATACAACCCTTCCTCCCACGTAGTGTCTGGCGCGCTGGCTGGAGCTGTGGCTGCCGCCGTCACTACTCCCCTCGATGTCTGCAAGACCCTCCTCAACACACAGGAGGCGCAGGCTATCCACGTGATCCAAGCCGAGGCAGCAACGGCAGCTGGAGCGGTCGGAGCTGCCGCCGCCACCGCCCCGGTCAGCCGGCACATTTCTGGTCTGGGCGAGGCCTTTCGGACAGTGTACAGGATGGGAGGCATGCCGGCGTTCTTCAAGGGCGTCCAAGCCCGGATCATCTACCAGATGCCCTCCACGGCAATCAGCTGGTCAGTGTACGAGTTCTTCAAATACATCATCACCAAGCGGCAGCACGAGAGACGGCTGCGCGGAGACCGTGACGGAGACAAATAAAGAGGTCTTATCTGTGAAATTCTGAAGAAAACAAACCTGAATTTTAGATTATTTGAGAAAATCTTCAACTTTTAATTTGTTTACTGAGATCAGCTAAGTGCAGTCTTGTCTAGGTCAAAGCAGGTGAGGTCGTAAAGTCAATGTGGGGTTTACAAAAGGTCAATAATATCCATCCAGAAGAAGAAGGCTTTGGAGCAGCAGACAGGAAGTGGTTCCGTGAACCCGCCCCCATTAACATCACATTCATGTGCTTTCACAAAGCAAAGAATTCATGAAGGGTAACAGTCAAAGTAAAGTTCAATTTGTCCCTTTGAACAAAGAAATATAAAACAAACAGATATTACTGAATCCGCCATATTGGATTAGTGTGAGTTCTCTACACAGAACGACGATCATAAACAATGTTGATTAGTTTTGAAGGAAATGAAAAGTATTTCTTTCCCGTGGAACACACACAAATTAGAAGGTTAATTCATAATAATCTATCTTTTCCTCGGGTAAGATTCAATACCTTTATTTATAATGCACCTTCTCATGCAGAAGGAAACATTCTAAGTCAAACGCAACAAATAAAGACCGATGCAACACAAGTGCTTTTAAATTCACGCACATCTGCACGGCGACTCGTCAGCGAGGTCGCAGCCGTGAAGGTCACGTTTACATTACAGTAGATCTTTTATTTCTTTATTCAGACCATGTCACATATTCAGTGCAGCAAAATTATGCAATATCGATATAAATAGGTCCTCGGTGAACAAACTGGGAATGTTCGTATAAAACGCTGAACTGGTAAATAGTGTTAGGAACGAAAGAGCATTTCATGGAGCGCATGTGGGTTTTTACAACTAGATTTTAATGTCATGTTCATCGCACAGCATCTAAGCACTTAATAACGTCATCATTGTCAGAACAAGAAAACAACTATATAAAGAATCTACTTCTACATATGCCTTCTGTCAGCCGCCATATATACAACGCACAACTGCTACAAGAAAATCCTCATATAGAAATAATAATGTGTTTTGAAGCCATAAATCAGGATAAAATGTACCTAATATATATAAAACTATACATATGGGTGAATAGTGATGAACCCAAAAACTCTAACCAGCTAAGTTTTAGATTCAACTTGTGTAAATTCCTCAAATATGAAGCTACAAGTTTTTTCCAGACTGCTATAGATGGAGCTTGGGGTTTAAAACACAAAGCGATAGAGTATTTTAAAATGATTGTAGGGAGTGTGTTCCTCGTGTGAAGCCAGGTTTCAACATCGGGAAACCAAAGACTGAGAGGAAGAGGGAGAACAGGAGAGGAGCCGGTGGTTTGTCGGACGACAAAGCTAATGTGAAAAGCTTGAACACTGTGTGAAAGCGACACCTGTATTTTGTGAATTGTAAATAAACTCGCTAAGGCAGCTCCTCGCAGAAGCAGGGTCTTCTCTTGGTGCTGGCTCTCCAAGCGCTGAGAGAATTTAAATCTGTCTGCCTGTCGTTCTTTTCTCTCGTCCTCATCTCTTTCAGCAACATCTCACATCTAGAGCCGCTCGGACTTTCTCACGAAGAACGAGAGGTGACTAAGATACACTCAGCAGCCAGTTTATTAGGAACACTGAGCTGGAACCAGTGACGATTCTTAAAGGTGTAATGATTTGTGGAATGAAACTGTAATAAACGGGAGTTAATTTAACTGTACGATCGTTATGAGTGAATGTCGGCTCCAGTTTAGATTTAGTTTAATTTATTAGGATCCCCTCTGGCTACAGAACCAGTTAACAACAGGCTGTTTGTGTGATTAAGTACATTTCAACAGTTCATTAATCGCAGCATCTTTTTTTTAACAAGACATTGAAACCGTAGTGAAAACGTGAGTCTGCAACTTGTGAAGTGTCTCAACCAACCAGCAGGGGGTGCAAATAGAATGACAATGGCCACCAGATAAACACAGTTGTAAACTCTGTGATGACATAGAAATGACAACACATGGCAAAGACTTAGGAGACAATAGATGACGTCCTGGACAAAAGTGACTCAGCAGGAGGTTCGTCAGGTTGGAAAACCACAGGGGACATTGGTGAGTCAGAGATTTTCATTTTTCTACCACTGAAAAAGTTGAATAATCCGCTCGTCTGTTATTGTGATGAATTTAGTAATTTACATAATTGATCAAGAGCAAAACAATTGTAGCTTTTTTAAAATGAGATATTTGATATTATATATAATATTTAATATCACAGCTCGAACATTTGATCTCAAACTCAAGTCGAACTCCTCATGAGATTTTTGTAGGAGCAATTATTTTCTGATGTCAGTATGAAAAGAGACGGATGACATGATATCTAATGGAAGCAGAGGAGCAGAAAACAGTTTCCGTCGCTCTATAAGACAAAGTGAGGATCTATCTGTTTTCCTCTATCCTCCGTGCTGCCTGGTTGAAACCTGACGGGCCCGACTGACAGAGCAGCACCTCCACCTTCCCTCAGCAGAGGATCCTGTTTCACTCCGGGCCCCATGTTTGTTGTCGTTCCCCGCGGCCTACAAGCTAAAATGTTGTCTTTCACGTCTCCTGTCTCACTTTGCCGTCCCCTCTTTCCTCCCCCCGTTGTTCTCTTTCAGCGCCGGGGCTCTGAAACGTAAGTCGATCCCTCTAGTCGGACAGGAAGGTCTTTGCAAGTGAGGTCAGGCCCTCGTCTGGAGGGCGCATGGCAACAGGTCTGCTCAGAGCCACGGTCAACATCAGACGTGTGTGAGTGTGTGTGAGTGTGAAATTCAAAGACAAATGAGGTGACACACACCCAACTTAAATTCTCAAGAGATGCATACAGGTATATATAGGTCTGCTTTGATACATATACATGTATCTCAATGTGTATGTATTTATGTGTGTGTGTGTGTGTGTGTGTGTGTGTGTGTGTGTGTGTGTGTGTGTGTGTGTGTGTGTGTGTGTGTGTGTGTGTGTGTGTGTGTGTGTGTGTGTGTGTGTGTGTGTGTGTGTGTGTGTGTGTGTGTGTTTAGCTGTAAAAAGGGTTTTGTCCCCCATCGTCCTCTCACTTTGATAAATGGAGTCCTTGGTGTTTAAATGGGGGACGAGTGTCTAATCTCTCCATCGGTGACGCTCAGCCTGTAAATCACACAAATACAGAGCAGCCCACATTTCATATAAATGTAGAAACCGCATCACAATCCTCATTTATCATAATTCCAGTTGGCAGCGGTTCACCACGTGCCACCTGCCTCAGAGCGGTGGGACCACTACAGAGGAGAACACCCAGGAGGATGACTGGGTTTCTCTGTGGTGATAAAATACACACATCAGGTTCACTTAAAACAAAGAAGCACAACCCAGACTGAAGGGAGAAGAATCAGTGGAATCAGGAAGATGCATCTTACGGCTACAGTCCAGCATCTGGAGATTAAAACACACACATATATATATATATATATATGATGAATTAAAACCCAGCCACGAGCCAATTTGAGAATAAATACCACCAAACTAAAACACACATCAGCCTGTGTGTGTCGCTTTAAGTGATTCATGTACAGTACCTATCAGCTGATGTTTGTTTACAATCACTTAAGTCTCCAGACCTTCCACTGTAAATAAAGATAAATGACTAATTAACTAATTAAAGATAAGATAAGACTTTATTAATCCTGAAGGAAATTCCTCTGCCAGCTTGATCTGATATTACAGAACAATATAAAGTAGAATAAAACAAAGTATTTGGTCTGAAATACAAGTGAAGATTAGAATAAAAGTAAAACTATAAGTGTATTGTAATGAAAAAAAAAATGTATTGAGAGAAACTAATACTTAACAACAGCGGCAGTAAGAAATGGAAACGGAGAAAGTAATATGTGATACTGCAAATTATATTAAAATTGAAATAATACACATTATATTGAAAATATATGAAACTAAAGAACGACCTAAAATGACAGAATCCATCTTGGAGAAAACATTATTCAACATGTTTCTTTTCACTTTATTGTTTAGTTTACATCCCATCTGCTAACATGGAGGAGGTCTGCTTTAAGACCTGTGCTTCAGCCATCCACCAGGGGGCGATAGATATATTTTGGCTTCACTTTTGAAGAGCTGTCGTCCGTCTTTAGAAACCGTCTCTGCTCCCGACTGTAAATGTCTTGAATATTTTCAGTTAAAACTAACAACATGTTTTTCACACTTTACCTTCAAGTTTCTCGGCAGCGTCGTGATATCAAGCTGTCGGTGAATCAGCTCTATCGGCTTTGACTTAAGTGCCTTGCTCAAGAGCACCTGGGTATCAGCTGCTGATGGAAGCGAGAGCGTTACTCATCCATTTCTTCAGCCCAGCTTTTCCCAGCCGGTGCAGGACTCAAAATTAATGAGTCTAATGATTTTCAGTGAGACACACACTGCAATTTATGTGTGTTATTGTAAACGCTGACAGTTTGGGATAAATCTCTGTGGGCAGCGCTGGATAAACACGGAGCGCTGGTGTATCTTCCCAGAAACATAATGTTTTTGACCCAGAAAGCTGCAGCAGTGAGCGGATAAATGTGGATCGCAGCATAAATATTTAGATATCTGCGGCTGATGGACGAGCCTCGGCCCTTCTCTTGGCTGCTCTTCCTCTCGTCTCCCCGCCCCAGGACACGGGAGACCAGTTAAAAGAGACGTTTTCCAAACAGCCGTGTTCATTGCGAAAGCTGCTGCCCTGACGTCGGTGATCGTTGCACGTGAGCTGACGGAGGAGAGACACTGTGCAGCCTCCAAACAGCACTTTGCACTAAAGCTCGTAGGTGTCACATTTTCAATTGGTGGATATCTCATTTAAATTCCCACAGGCCGAGATGTGCCGACGTCAGCACACGGGAGGTTCCTGTGATGTTCAGCAGAGCTCGACCTGAGGGGTTTACACTTTTACACTCACAGCTGATGTACGAGGATATTTTGAGGCAATACCTTCGAATAGAACTTTATTTGTTTGTGCCAAGGTGGAGAAGACAGTGGGAATCGTCCAGGTCTGACCACACACCAGAAAACAATACTCATCCGGGTTAGCTGCACAATCTCATAGATATCAGTTCTGTAAGTATGCCAGAATTTTTTTAAAGAATCTGTATTTTTAAGAAAGAAAATGAAGAATATATCAAACTATAACTTCACCCCAAATTAAAAAAATATAGAATACATATTTTCTTGACCCATAAAGCCTCCATCAAAATGAGGTTCCAGATCTTTTGGTGATGAGGGCCGACGCTGGTGTGGATGAGCTGTGAACAACAACACTGATCTTTCCACAGCAGGATTCATACGTCATGTCCGGCCTCCTGCTGCTCTACAGGCTCCGCCCCTCGCCTGGATGTTCCCCGCATGTTCCTGTTGGTGTGAAGGAGTCGGACCCGACAACCTGCTGCTGCTTCACAGGACAAAGATGAACTCCGGAAAATCTCCAGACCTAATTTTCTGGAGTTTATGTCTGAAAACGGCTGCAGTGACAAACCTACCAACAAAATAATCAATCTTGAGTTCCCCTCGGTTCTTGAGAGCGTTTTAGATACTTTAGCTACAACTCATGTTTGAGTTATAGAGGCTGCAGAAATCCTGATCGTAGGACGGACAGGTTTCTGTAGTAATACTGTAGTAGTAGTACTCTTGTGTTCAGGCCTCTTTGCTATAAGTAGAAGTGTATGTGTGCTGCAGCCTGTCCGGGCCTGTCGGTGCTCGGCGCTGCAGCCTGGGCGGCGGCGGCGGCTTGTTGAGTGTCCGCCGATGGGCGGAGGCGGAGTGCAGCTCTTCTGATGACCAATCACATGAGGCATGTGAGAGGAGGCAGCAGTTTGTGCAACAGCATGTGGGCGTTAAGACGGAAGCTGAGAGCGAGCCAAGAATCACTCTGCAACCGGATAATGACACCAGACCAGAAACATTAAGACAAGATCGGGTTTTATTAGAATCAGTACAGCACGCTAATGATTTCTGTGTGTGATTCAAGCTTTAATCATCATGTTCCAAAGACCTTTTCTGTCCATTCGCTCAGATTTTATAGAACCTCCATGAAATTGGGTCTGGAGATTTTCCGGAGTTCATCTTTGTCCTGTGAAGCAGCAGCAGCAGGTTGTCGGGTCCGACTCGTTCACACCAACAGGAACATGTGGGGAACCTTCAGGCGAGGGGCGGAGCCTGTAGAGCAGCAGGAGGCGGGATATGACGTCTAACTTCCGGAAAATGTCCGGAGCAACTGACTCGGACATTTGCGTTCGGAACCTCCTGAACATTTCAGGAAATTGTCTGAAGTTCAGGTCTGAAGCAGCTTTCGGACCTGAACTCCGAGGAGGAATCTGTTGTTTTAGCACCGAGAGGTTTGATCGCGGTCCGATAACGTACGTTACCATGGTCACTCAGGCTACCTTGTTTTCTGCTTTTTGACAGGTTGGTTGTTCTGTTAACATTTTGGAATCAAACACACGGGATAACAGCATCATTCTAAAAGTCTGGACAAGAGAATCAGAAGACATCTTCCGTCTTAATCCAAACATCCACATAATGATCTGACAGCTTCTGGTTATTTAGCTCTTGTACTGTGTGATATGTTTGCTGCATTTCTTTAATTATCAATAATGTATCCACATTAATTTAACACAAGATGTAGAAACAGTCACTTTAAGTAGTTATGAATTTGGATTTAAATTTAGAAAGACGTTCTTCCTGTGATTCATTTTCACATCACAGGTGAATTGGACTAATTTCCCATCACGTGTTTCATATTGTGGTTGAAGTTTTCCCTTCAGGACGTGGATTCAGAGAAGTCCTATTAATAATAATATAATATTTCATCATGATGCCTCTCACTGTCTCTCACATGTGGATTTTCACAGAACACCAACATGACCTGATCCACCTTCAGGAGCCGAGACTGAAACAAACACGATGAAGGTTCATCAGCTCATCAGTGAAGATTCAAGGTAAGAAGATGTTTGTGTTGTTAAAACAGGAAAAAATGAAATGACGATAAAGATTTGGAAATGGGAACAGACGTTTTCTAATTATTTAGATTATAGGGAGAGTTGATTATCACACACACACACACACACACACACACACACACACACACACACACACACACACACACACACACACACACACACACACACACACACACACACACACACACACACACACACACACTGGTTTTGGCTGCTGTGTTTGATATGAGAGCAGCTGTGGTTGAAGCTGCTGCTGATGGAGCAGATCAGTCAGTAAACAAGGAAAATTAGGAAACTCCAAACCTCAGGGCAACAACTTCTTCTCCTCAGTGTGTATTAGTACCAGTTCTAGTATATGTTGTACTTTGTTATACTGGTATTTATTAAATTCAGATTTTTGAATCTTCAGGCTCAAACTCCTAAAGTTTTTAACAAAAGTTGTACCGACTAATTTTCTTTTGTTCAGACAATTTATCTTTCATCATTATAAAAACTTCTTAGTTTGACGTTCTGAATATACCGAACATTTGAATTTTTTTTAACAATGTCCGATAAACTTCCATCCAGTTACTGAGTTGACTTCTTCAGGCTACAACCACTCGAAGCTCTTTTCCACACACGTTCCTACAGGACTTTTTCTATCATGCTCGCAGCGCATCATGCTGACTGGAGGAGCTTGAAACATTTAATATTTTAGTTCAGTAAATTCCCCTTGAGGTGAGTATTTTCAAATTTTTGTTTTTTCTGGTTTGGAACCAGAGAAACAATTTAACATCTGTGCTGTGATAGTAAAATTCTTTACTTTGGTGTTTCTCTTTTCTGCTTTTTTACCTTATACCACTAATTTACTGCATTTTTCAGGGAAATATTGCATTACTTTTATTAAATTAAGATTTTAAAAGGGAAGCTTGTGTTATGGGTTTATAATTCAACAGGACTCCAGCCAGTGACAACATAAAATACTACACTACAGCAATAATAATAATCCAAGAGTATAATTAATAATAGTAATAATAATAATTCTTAGTAATTACTTAACTGGTCATTTGAATGTAGTATTTTTATAATGTGACATTACACATGTAAAAATCTGAATAATTCCTCCAGCGTAGATTGTTTGTAAAACATAAATTATTAATGCTGTAGTTAAATTGTCAGATAAAAAGTTTTAAAACAATAAAATAAAATGTTTCTGATGATGCAGGATTTTAAAACATGTTATATTCAGACACACTTGACCTGCTGAGGACGTCAGAAAATAAAATTGTCCTTTAAAACTTTTTTCAGTGTAACGTTTGAAAGTGTAGTTTGAAAAAGTGTTGCCTAAGTTTGAAACAAAAGCTTGTTCTACTTATTTCCAGGGAAGTTTTTTTGAGTTCGGTTATTGTAGTAAATGATCCTACAACAACTAAGATATTCAAGCAACATTATTTAGGCTATTTGTGAAGTCAACTCTTAAAATACGAGTCTTCCAATCTCATCATTATACAGTTAAATAATGCGTAACTTACGTAAAATGCATTTATAAAAGCACATTTATACTTTTACTATTAATGGTAACATTGGTATTGTTCTTGTGTTCCTCGCAGGTAGCGGTGTTCTCCAGCCTGACGCCTCTGTGTCTCGTCTCTCTTTGCCTCCATCAGTGTTTGTCCTGCGGCGGAGCAGCACCTCGGGGCGCGCGGCTTATCAGCTCGGCCTGTTTACCTCTCAATTAATCCCCATTAGCAGAGTCAGGCCTTCGCTGATGGCCTCTGCTGCTCCTCTGTGCCGTCAGCTGGTTAACAGCTCCGAGTGACAGACCCTCTGTCCGACACCGAGGAGCCGCGGAGCCGCACCGATCCCCGCCGATAACGAGGCTGTATTTACGGGTATTAGCTCTGATGGGATCTCCCTGGGTCAGTTTAGTCGAATCGAGAGGAGCAGAAAGTGGCGGGTAGATTATTTCTGAAGTTTAGCAACAGGTGATTTTTTTCGAGGTCATATTTAAAAATGTTGCAACACGTGAACATTTCTGAGAAAAGGTTCCTCGCAAACACAATCGTTTATCACATCGAGCAGCAGCTGAGCTCCCGTCACTCATCGGCTGCTGCAGTGTTACGCACAGACCGAGTGTGTGCGAGTGGAGCCGGTGGGAGATGTTCTGCTGCTAAACGCAGCTCCTGTTGTTTGCTCTCGGTCTTAGCTGCTGCCTCGCGTTAGAGAAACCAGTGTGTGTGGGTGTAATTACACAAGAATGGCTTTGGGAGGGGAAACAACTGTTCTCAGGCCCGAGGAACAATTAAGGCGCAGAGGAAAAACAGCAATTGATGCACCCCCACCTCCTCATTTTCACACAACGTCCTCGATCATTTACGTTCTGGGGAATTATTCCAACAAATAGGTTGATTTGTTTGGTATCGAGCCGATAAAACGGTTCACATTTGGCCCCTGAATGTCATTTCTGAGCCCTCGTTTGTGCGTAATGGCTCATTAGCTGCGCCAATTAGGCTGCGCGACCTTAAATGAAGAGGTCTTCTTCTCCTAACAATCTCCCGCAGTTACTCTATTAACAAAATACAGGTCGGTCAGTCTGTCAATTATTCTTTTCTAATTAATCATTCAAATGTCAGAAAATAGAGAATAAAAGCCACTCGTGGATCTGTATCTCAAAAACTGAAGGATTAGTCTGAGGTGTCAAAAAAAAGGGGGGGGGAGAGACAGGAATTGTAATAATATAAAATAAAATAAAAACTCGTCACATATTTTGAGAGGTTGCAAGTTGTGCATTTTTTTTTTTTTACATTTTAATAAACTTTGACTAAACTACGTTCCCTTTGGTTTTGCATCATGCAAACCAGAAGCAATTTTCCTCACTGGTGTCAAAAGAAGCTCAGAAACTGGGAAGTATTAGAATTCTTTTCTGTTGTGTTTTTAAATTACCTCCTAAATAATTACTGGACTACACGCAGTGGTTTTCCTGTCCGGGATTAGACTGGTACCTGTGAGAATAACTGGGGTCTGGGGCTGAAACAACACCCTAACCCTGAAATAATAGGCCACCTCGCTCCCTCCTCCCCACACAGTCCTCCCGTCCATTTTCCTCGTTGGGATAAATGGTGAAACTTGTAGCAATAATACCCCCTTCTTTCACACAGACGCCTCCCCGCTGCCATCACCTCCAGCCCGGCTGCCCCTGAAGCCTCTCGGCTGGGGATCTCGGAGAGCCTTTCTCCGCGAAACAAAAAAAACCTCCTGAAGGGGAACAAAAGTGAGCAGGTTTTTTCCTCCTCCGTGTCCCCTTCTCCGCGCAGAGTAACCCGCTGCCTGCCCCTTAAAATGGAATATTAGGACGTCAATCTCATGGTCCCTGTGCGCCTTTGTCTTTGCTGAGTGCCCGGCTCTGCCTACCACACACCTTTTGTCCGACAATCCAATAAGAGCCATTATTCCCGCTCCCCAGACCCGGCAGCAGCTCGCTCTTCGGGGGTATTTTAGATGCTTAATCGCGTCCTTAAAAGGACCTCAGATGGAGAATTACTTCCTCCTTTCACGTCGCCTGGCACCGGGACAAAGAGTTCCTGTGGCCTGGCCTCCTCCAGCAGCAGCTCCCCTCTTAATATGTTCACGCGCAAAGATTGCCACCGTGTATCTGATTCACTCCTGGGCACCGTGTCTCCAAATGGAGACATTTATATAAATGTATTTACTTTCATAATATATATAAATCACTCCCCTGACAGCTACATCTCCTTTTTTTCTGCACAGAATCAAAACTCACCGTGTCTCGTTTCTTGGATTTATTTGAATAGATGTGAAATAGACTAAAACAATTCTCTGTTGAACAAACACAATTTAAAGCACTTCAATTCAAAGCCTAAGAATAAAGCACATTGGAATAAAAACGTTATTATAAAACCAATCCTCTTTTTCTTGAGGAGAAGTGCGGCCCCGTATCGTGCGTCTGTGTGTTCAGTGCCAAACCCACTTGCATCTCAACATGAGGCCTTTCACCGTGTCACGTCCCGTCTTTACGCGCACTCATTTCGGCTCTAACACGCCTGGAGGAGCCGGGGGATCCAAACACACATCCATTATATACGCAACACTGTTTTCTGGAGTGACCAAGTGAACACGCGCTTCTAAAAGGTTGTGGGTTTAAAAAGGAAAGATCTAGTTCTGTTCGTGGGGGACTACCAGGCCCGGATCCCCTGCAGGGAGCCCTGGCAGGATGTGACCGCTGTCCCTTGGTGTGTTTGGGGCTGCGAGGAGCCGCCGAGGCCGCTCACGTTTCCCAAGTTCATGTTCATGAAGGCGTTGGGGGTGCCGGACGGAGGGAGGGCGGGGATGCTCGTGTACGTGCAGCTGTAGTTGGTGTTATACGCGGGGCTGTTGTACGTGTACGCCGGGTATCCGTTATAGCTGTACGGGTTGGATCCGTACGGAGCAGCGGTGCCGAAGCTCTGCGCACCGCCCAGACACGGCTTCCCGTCTCGGACCAGCACCGGCACGGCGACGCGCCGAGGCGGAGGAGGGTGGTGCTGCCCCGCCGCCTCCAGGGACTTGTCCTGCCGCTGTCGTTTGCACTTGTAGCGGCGGTTCTGGAACCAGATCTTCACCTGGTTCGAGGTGAGCTTGAGGGTGGAGGCCAGGTGCTCCCGCTCCGGCGCGGACAGGTAGCGCTGCTGCTTGAAGCGCCGCTCCAGCTCGAAGACCTGGGCCTGGGAGAACAGCACCCGGGGTCTCCGCCGGCTCCGCTGCTTCTGCACCGGCCTCTCGGAGTCGCCTTGCCCGCCCTCCGCTGCCTCCTCCCGGGACACCAGCCCGCAGCTCTCTGGGCAGGTGGGGAGAGGCACATTAGGAAGTGTTAAAATCTCAAATATTAAACCATGTTGTCTCAATGCGTGAAGAACTGAATGTAATGCCAATTCTTCGAGTCCACACCCAAAGCACTTCAGGTTCTGAACAGGAGCCACAGTTATTAACTTGAGTCAGTTCCTGCCAACTAAATAAAACCATGTCACTGCAGAGACAACACACACACACACACACACACACACACACACACACACACACACACACACACACACACACACACACACACACACACACACACACACACACACACACACACACACACACACACACACACACACGGGAGATTCCCCTGAGATAGTTCAGATCAAATCTGACATTTTTAACCTCGTGCACAAACAAAAACAGCAGAAAGAAATATGAATTAATGTGACAGTAAAATATAAAACACCAGAGGAGGCTGGTCCATAATTAATTTAAAATTGAATTATGCTAATATACATTTAGCATTTACCAGTTATAGTTTTGGGCAAATATTAGTGATAATGACTAATTGTGTGTCTCTGCCAGGCCGCAGTGTCTCCGACTCTGTTTATTAGCGCTACTTCACTTCTTTTACAAGCCTCTTTAAACTAATTGTCGGTTTATGGTCCACACATCATAACAAGACTCCGCGTTTCACGCGCGCAGCTGAGACACTACAAGTGTTTGACATCTCCAGACTTTACTGGATCCGTCTCCGGCCTCTGAGGCAGACTCCCACCGTTTGATCAAACTCTTTATTGGGATGATGGCGGTGGGAGAGCCGAGGACGAGGCTCGGCCCACGGACACGTCTGTTAGAAATGATCCATGAAACCGACTCAATTCTTTACCTTCTTGCTCCAGAAATTTATTTCATATTATATTTGCACAAGTTAAACTTTGAGCCACGTTGCAGTTTATATTTAAAGTCGCTTCAGGCATCAAATGATTTTAAATTGTTGAAATAATTAGCTTCAAAAGAGCTGCAGGAATATTTAGATCGACACAGAACATATATTTACTTTTGTGAGTTTTCTCACACTGAGTTTCCCTCTTTACCTGCTTTGGATCATCCGTTAAATGTGAACCAAGACATTACAAATGGTCACATTTAGAAAATTCAATTTCCAAAAATAAAACAGGCCTTTAGGTTTTGTGTAAAAGAGGCAGCACCGCTACACAGCAGCCGGTTTGGGTTGAGGTCACAGGTGAAGTGTTTTTTTTTGTGGCTATGAATGCAAATCGTGTTGTGGTGCAGCGTTTGTATTCTACCTCTAACAACCCAGTCGTTGTCTTTAAAATAAGGTGTTTTCATGGTTACACATGTTCTTTGTGGCCCTTTGTCTTTACTGTAACAGCTTGTGGGTCAACTCACTGCTCTCCTGCTCCTCCAGCTCCGCGGCCTCCAGCTTGGCTCCCTGCAGGCCGGGATGGACGTACATGTCCGGGGACAGGCGGTCCTCCCGCACCGCCAGCGCGCTGAGGTAGGCCAGATTGTCCTCTCCGTCCGAGAAGGAAGGGCTGTCCCGGGTCCCTGCGAGCATGCAGGACGGTGGGGTCTGGAAATGCTGCTGCTGCTGCGGTGGAGACCCGGCCAAGTGCTGCTGGGTGTGGGCCCGGTGCTGGAGCTCCAGGGAGCCGGTCTGCTGCTGCTGCTGCTCCAGCTTCAGGATATCCTTGACAGAGAACGGCGTGGAGGTGAGCGGACTCTGCAGCATCATGTCATCCAGCTCCTGCTCTGCAGCATCGAGGAAATGAAGCCCGCCGAGTAACATGCACTCCCCTTCTCCTTTTCTGCTCTTTTCCTAACAAATAATTGAGCGTAATAGCCCCCGCGCTGGTAATTGGAGGTGCGGTAAGCCTCTGGAATGCCTCATCGCCGTAAATCGCACGAAAACATGGGTATTAGTCCCGGGTTAGTCCACGCAGGTCTCCTCTCTGACAGATGCAATGTCGGGCTTTGTAAGTGGAGTTTGGACCGGGGCGAGGGAGCGCCGGTGCCTCCTCTGGTGTCAGGGGGAGGGGTGTGTATGAAATGGAAAGTCCGTTTGGGCTGAAAGGGAAGAGAGAGAGAGAGTCAGAGAGGGGGGTAGGAGGGGCGTGCGTGACGTATCCTGCGTTCACATACTGGTTTTTATTCTGGCTTGTGGGAATAGGGTGCAAACACCCTGTTCCACCACCGTCCAGTGTGTGTTCATCCTCACAGAATCTGCTCCAGCACTTTTACGCACAAACATTGTCACCAGAATCACGAGGAACCAGGCCTCATCTGTGCGACTGCAAATATCCACTCACACGTTTACTGGTCCGGTTCGTTTATAAACGTGATGTTTGTTGTTGTAATGGAGACACACACGGGTCAGGACCCTGGGCTGCTTATGTGGGTTCGTGCGTAAATCTGTGCCCTCCTTGGAGACGGTGCGCGTGCGGCGTCACGTCAAGGTCAATGGTCAGGTCCAAGGATAATGGAATCAGAGGAGAAGGAGGGGGGGGTTCTTAACCCCATGAATTACCGGTGCATTCAAAGTGGATTCTGAGCGAGAGACCGGTCTCACGGTCCTCGCTTCTTCTCCACAGGGTTAATTAACAATTTGTGGCTTTGATAGGTTTTCATTCATGTTCTATTACAACATGAACCTTGAAAACGTCACAATAAACCAAACTCTTCGTCTAAAGATCCGTTTGCTTCTCCAGAAAAGCTTCACTGCGCTGAAATCCCCACTGAGGTCGGTGGCTCCTCACAAGGACACGTCTCACGAGGCCTTTTCGCAAACTCTCGAACTTTAGAAACCTTCGTGTTTACTCTACATTTTAGAGGCGATGATGCCAGAGTTTCCACAGAGAGCGGACATCTATCAGATAGTACAACAGGGACATGTGGATAAAACAGACTGAGATTCCCATTTTAGGTCAGAGGAGCCTTTAAAATACCAACGTTTTATGATTTCACTCATCCAGAAAACTCCAGCACCAATAATACAAACACATGTTATTATATACACATATGGTGCCTATTCGTAACTTTTACTTTACCGGGAGATTTGACAGAGAATCTAAGGCGTGAAGAGTAAATAAAACCTGAGTCTGTACCCCCCCCCCCCCCCCCCCCCCCCCCCCCCCCCGCAGTAGTTTCCCTGCAGCAGCAGCAGCAGCTGGGCTCGGTGTCCTCTTTATCTCGGGTGTTGTATTAATAACCGCACAGGGCAGATAAGCAGGGCCCCCCGGGGCAATTAAAATTCCTCCAGGAAAACTGCCTGACGTTTTTAGCCCGAGCTAATCTGCTCCTATCAGCTCCGCTTTCCGTTTTGCAGCGGGACCCCTCGCCTCTGCCACCCCGCTCCCTCCACTCCTCCTCCGGGTTTTTTCCTACTCGGACACAGCGCAGGTGGACGGAGGCTCCGAGGGGCCAAAGGGCAGAGCTGGAAATTCGCCACCTTACCATTGTCCCTAAAGATAAACATTACATACAATATTTTAATTAAAATAGAAGAAATGAATAGTTATGAGGTTGATAGAACTTCATCCTTTAACAATTTTTATATTTTAGGCACATTTTGGTGCCACATGGCCGTAGAGAGGATTTCCAGGTTCCCATTAGAACCCATCATGCCACCAACCAAACCTGATGCAAATAATTAACTATTTAAGAGAAAATGTCAACGTCTGTTTTTCTGAGATGTTCAATAATTATTCTAAATATCTTTTCCATCTTTTTTTTTACATTTTCACATTAATACCATGACAAACACTGGTTTTATGTGGAAATCCAGACATTTATCCCAGTGACGTGCGTGAGTCCGTCTGTTCCAACACGTCACTGAGCTTCATCATATCTTCAGACGTCAGATGATCTCTGTGTTTATGAATTAAACCTGTTATAGACTATATTTTAAATGATTTAATTCACCACAGCTTTGATCCTGTATGTGTCTTTGAGGCAGTTTTCTCTGCACAAAACCAAAGCATTTACTGTATTTATAGCAAGGACAGGAAATTTAAAAACTCTTAAAACTCTTACACGTCTTATATTCCTACATATCATGAACCTCTGTCGTTTATCTTCCTTTAAACTCTGTGATGAGGCTGAATTTCATCTGTTTATTGTTTCTCATTCCGTGGAGCCTTTACTTTTTAAAACTTGTCAGGCTTTAAAAAACACAGCTGAAGTGAATCCCCGCGCATAAAAAAAACGAAAGAGTCTGAGATGTTTTTTTAGAGATGAGGCCCCTGAGGGCCCCGACGCAGACTGGTCTTCTGACTCTGTCTTTCTGTTGCTATCGCTCGGCCTGTGATAATGTGGTTTATAACATTATATGGCCCCAGACTTTGAGATGTAGGAGAGAATGTTGTGATGTTGTGTTCACAGGTTTGTACGCTGGTGAAACTCGACTATTCCGTCAAGGAAAGAAGATCTAACTTTGGGATTTGGGTGCTTCTGGGGAGATAAAGTCCTCTTCATGTAACTGTTATTGTCATAAACGTGAGGCCCTGTATCACTAAACCCCACGAGGCCTCTCACAGACCCAGGGTGCATCCCGACAGGTAGTAAATATCCCGCTGTGCATCTCTATCTTTGGCAGCTGGGAACAGACAGATAGACTCGTGGTCATCAGACTCCCCGGCGACTCTCTCCAATTCGCGCTACATCATCATCAGCGCGTCCTCATAAAAATGTGCCAAACATGGCGGCCCAGTGTTTAGACTGGCACACGGCCGCCTCCATTTACTTTAAATAAGCATTAAATCCAATGACGCCAGGCTGGAGCGCTGTGTTTTCCGTGTGTCAGATGGGTCAACTCTCTGCAGCGAGAGCCACAGGGAACAAGGAAAAGCTGCTTTAGTTCAAGTTAAGTGACAAGACGCTTGGTTTGGGTTGGACGGGGCTGGATGGTTCTTCTGAGGAAAAGGGGGGGGAGTGGGGGGTGCTGCGATGGAGAAGTCGGTCAGTGTCAGGGAATTTGTGACTCATGCATCTTTTGATCCCTTTTAATGTTGCGTATTAGAAACCTGAAAGAAGTGGAATGTGTGTGTGTGTGTGTGTGTGTGTGTGTGTGTGTGTGTGTGTGTGTGTGTGTGTGTGTGTGTGTGTGTGTGTGTGTGTGTGTGTGTGTGTGTGTGTGTGTGTGTGTGTGTGTGTGTGTGTGTGTGTGTGTGTGTGTGTGTGTGTGTGTGTGTGTGTGTGTGTTGTGCAGGATTTCCATCCTGTCCCTGACATGAAGGGATCAGATCAAACTATAGAAACCGTCTCCATTCTTAAGTAGGTGATTATCTTGATTTGACTTTTCGGGATCCAGACTCTTTCTCTGTGGTATGGTATGGTTCAGCACTGAGATGTTTCTATTGTACTTTGAGCTCTTTGACTGTTCAAATGCACGTTGGACCAAGAAACGTCTCCGTCGACAGATCGATGTCGTAACAACCTCGACTAAATCGTTTTATTCACCACTGTGAGTGACAGAAGAAAACTCAGCTCATCAAACGTCTGCAGGAGATTTTCATTCTGTTCTATTACAACATGAACCTTGAAAACGTCACAATAAACCAAACTCTTCGTCTAAAGATCCGTTTGCTTCTCCAGAAAAGCTTCACTGCGCTGAAATCCCCACTGAGGTCGGTGGCTCCTCACAAGGACACGTCTCACGAGGCCTTTTCGCAAACTCTCGAACTTTAGAAACCTTCGTGTTTACTCTACATTTTAGAGGCGATGATGCCAGAGTTTCCACAGAGAGCGGACATCTATCAGATAGTACAACAGGGACATGTGGATAAAACAGACTGAGATTCCCATTTTAGGTCAGAGGAGCCTTTAAAATACCAACGTTTTACGGATCCAACAACGAAACTCCGAGCACCAATAATCAAAACACATGTT